>OY856410.1:1295904803-1296029803 GCA_963693085.1 Alisma plantago-aquatica | reverse complement strand
TGATTTCATGAATAATTAGATAGGTTAGTTGGCTTAAATTTTTTTGTAAAATTATCTCTCCTCCTTGAAAGCAATCAATAATAAATCTTGGAAAATGGTAGCACATTATTTAAACATCAACAAGGGCAGGCTAGTGCCCATAGTTTAGTGGAATAACACTTCCACAACTCTATGTGGAGAGAAGGACATGAGGTCCCCCAATATACTAGGAAACACAATTGGTGTATTGTCGTTCTCATGAAGAGAGCATATGACCTCCCCAACAACATAAACATTGACATGTGCTATCTATTAAAAAATTGAATGACTAGTTTTTGAATTTTGATGTTAAATATAATTGATATTGAAAACTCATTGCTACATTTTGATACTTGACTCTACTACTTGATCCCTGCATTTTATTATGAAAATCCATGCAGATAGGTTCATATTATTTTACTTTTCAAATATTGATTATATACCAACTTTGTTGATCCAATTTCCCTTATTGGGGCCCATGTGTAGTTTTTTTCCTCTGGGAACTCTTAGGCATGTGACTAGAGAAGACCTAGAAGAGAGTGCATGAGATAGCCCTCTATCAGAAGATGAATTAGATTCACTAAAGTTGTTACAACCCCAAGTTTTGGGTTCATATAGTTGGAAATGAAATTTCCCCAATAAATGTATGATTATGGTATTGTATGAATTATATGTATTGAATGGATTCCCTTTGCAATATTTTCTTTGTGCATGTGATTTTATGGATCATAATATGTTAATGAGTCCAATATGATTAAAAGAAAAAGATGAAATCAAATAATGCATTATTACGAAGGAAATTTGAGATAATGATAAGAATATGATAAATATGTGGAAAGATGTATAATTGAATCATCATGGATGAGATTTCAAACCCACAAGGTTTCTAATGGTAAACATAATCCAAATAAAGAGAATAAAAGAGTAAGATAGAGAAAATATGTATAAAATATGCCTTAAAAAGTGATAACTTTCTTATGAAGAAAAGTCTTTCATACTTTCGAGTTTAAGTCCCAAACTTGGCACACAAGTAGTTTAAGTCATTATGGACTTTCTTATAAAATATGGGATTAAAAGAATAAACTTTATGAGATATATGATTTTTGTAATATTTTCTAAAGTGAGAAGGATATCTTTGAATGTCACAGTTTGCATTTAAATTAGAATTCCTTATACTAGCCTTCAGATGGGCACGTGAAATCTGGACCCTCAGATCTGAGATCTAATGGCTATCCATTGTCTCCTACCTCCAACTCGATTTAGGAAAGAGGGGTACAATAATAGGAGGAAATGAACATGTCCCTCTCTCTCCCTAATCCACCAGGAGTCATAGAAAGGTGATATTCATTTTTGGGAGAATAAAACGGATCTAATGATCCTTGGATGGCTTGATTTCGTGTGATATTGGGGGTTTCCCCAATGTTCCTGTGGATTCGGACTCCATGGTTACTGGCTGCGAGCCAGGTCTATATAAGGGGTTTTGTCCTCTCTTCGTGAGGCAAGAAGAAGTACGAGGCAGTGCGGATGAATCCAAAGAACTCCCTGCTATTTTTGTTTTTCCCAAGGAGCAACACCTGTGGAGGTATCTATTCAGGTGGGCGCTCTCGGTGGTGGCATTTTGGCCTATGATACATGCCAAGGGAGAGCCCACCCTAAAAGCTAGCTTGTAGGGGGGAGATCCCTTGGTGTATTTCTACCCAGCCTTGGTATCCCATTCTACCAAGGTGGGATTATTCATATAAATCCCTCCCACTTAATGTCTGACGCCTACGGTGCACCCATGGTGAAGTGGCTGGTTACACTTAGTTGACCCGGCTTCCACACCAAGGCATGGTGGGGTGGCTTCCCTCTCTACACTCGACCTTGTCAGCCAACATTTACACCGTAGTTCACCGGAGTGGCTTTCACACTCACTCGGGCCTTAAATGGTCCTAGCTCTGATACCAATTGATACATGCCAAGGGAGAGCCCACCCCAAAAGCTAGCTTGTAGGGGGGGAGACCTTGGTATATTTCTACCCAGACTTGGTATCCCATTCTACCAAGGTGGGATATTTTGTATCAGCCTACAGTGAGGCAGCCACCTCCGCTAGTAGGAGAAGGGTCGGTTGGTCCAGGGGACCTAGCTGAAGATGCCTGTGAGGACAGATGCTCCAGTCTGGCTTCAAAGCAGAAAGTCAACGAATTGTGTTGACTGTTCCCCCAGTGTTGGGCTCACAAGCCAGACATCAGGAGGTTGAAGGAGAGTCAGGGGTGTTTTACGTTCCTACCCTCAAATGCGAAGGATAAGGAAAAGGGTAAAAAGGGTCTTTTGATATTTAGTTCCACCTCAACCAACTGGGGACGAGTTGCTGAGGTGGTGATACATGACTGGCTAAGCCCGGTCCACATGGAGAAGGAAAAGCTAGCCGCCTTGCTGACGTGGTGGCATTCCATTGGCCCAAAGGTAATAATTTTGCAAAATTTGTAGAAGATAATTGGTAACTCAGTTCAGGACATATAATATATGCATTTTGATCTAAAAATTACAACAAAGCCATTAAAATTACTTTTAGAGCTTGAATATGATCATAGCTCGAAAAGTGCCCAAAGTTGATATCCTTAATGCTTTCATAACTAAGAAAACCCTAACTTGATTTTCTATGAAATTGGGAAGATTGATATGGATATTTTATGGGCATATTAACCTGTTGTTAATAAAAAGACATTTTTATATCTAAATAGATGATCCATTTTCTTAACAACCTAATTTAGGTTTTAATATGTTAATATGCATTAATGGGCCAAGAAACCTTAATTTTGATCATTATGACTTTTAATGGTTTTAGTTGTGCAAGTCCATGAATAAGATAGAGATATGATGATCCTAAGACAATTTGAGTATAAAAGATCCATAATATGGTTAATTTAAATAATTTGGGTTTTTATGAGTAGAAATGCTATTTTAGGGTTTGTTGACCTAAAAAGGATAAAGTTTGAGAAATTGATCTAAGAAGCCCTAATGAATCCTAATGAGACTTAGAAACCTTGGAAAGGTATCCCAAGTCAATAAGGAGTTGTTTGGGATACATTTGTGACAATTAGACATTATACATGTTTTTAGTATCAATGTTTTCTTGATTGATTGATTAATTGTCTTGCTTGATTGGACATATAGTTGGATTTGGATTTTTTTTGTCAGTAAGGATTTGGATATATTGCTTCTTTGAGATCTCCAAAATAGGTATGTGGTTACTCTTATAACTAATATCTCTAGTTTCATGACAATTTCTGAAGTTTTACCGGTTGCTTGAAATTAACTGCTTGGTTGATATTTATTTTATGCAATTATAAAGCGACTATGGCTATCACCATAAATATATGTGCATGACTGGCTCAGATCCTTGTCCTCCTCTTTATCTTTGATGATGATGAGATTGATGACCTAGTACATGGTCTACCCTTGAGGTAGGGTCATCAGGTTATCACTAGTCGTTGTGTTGTTCTACCCTTGGGTAGGACCATACGACTACACAGCCCTAAGTCATGATCTACCTGTAAGGTAGGATCATAGGGGCTATTTGAGATCTACCATATGAGAGAGGTAGTATCCATGTCCACTACAGGGATAACACAGAGGCAAGGATATGTAGGGATTGAGTAGTTATGTTTAAGATGTAAAGTTTGATTTGTCAAATCATAATTTGGTTGCATTATGTTGTTACAAATAGATGCAAGATTTTAGTTCCCCCACATACTAGTATAATTCATTTATACTAATTGACGTTTTGTTTGTCGGCATTTTAGGAATATCTAAAAGTGACAAATAGTAAAGTGGCATTTGTGAAGATAATGATAATCTATTGAAGGAGGATTTAGTTAGATAGAACTCTACTATGGGTAGAAGTTCTATATTTCTATTTTTGAAAGGTATGAGAAAAGAAAATTTTTATCTTGTATTAAGCTTAGTTTTTGGTAGAATTTAATAATTATTTTTTATTATTTGCAAAACCATTGATCCTATTTTGGGATAGATGATCTGACTTCTTAGTCTTCTTTAATTGAGGATTATCAGGATGCGGGGTCGTTACAAAAGTTTTAGTATTTAGTGTGTATATGTATCATTTCAAAAAAATGTACTATGAGAAAATTGTATGAATGAAAAGATTTGTCTATATTTTCTAATGCACAATTGTGTAAATATCTAATTGTAAAGATCGATTCTTTACAACATGGTATCAAATCCTATAAATAGTCAGCACTAATGCACATTTTGAAAAATTACAATTACTTACGAAAACAAATGGAGTGGATAGTAGACCCTAATCATTGACTCGATTATTAGAATATATGTAAACTATAAGTGGGAAATACTAAGAGTTGAGGATGTTAGGGTATATACATCAATAGAAATTGATTAAACATACTTAACTCATTGACTAGCTATTGGAATCCCCTAGGGATAGATTTTATGGATATATTACTAAGGCAGAAGTGATTAAGGCACATGTATGTAGATTTATAATATGGCCCTTGAAACATTTGAATCACCACTATAAGTATACAAATGGGAAGAGTGTTGTAGGTTTCCTCTTTAGTTAGGCAAACCCTAGAATGATAAATTCATATAATTGATAACTTCCACTTGGAAATCCAAAATATATGTAAGAGTAACATAAATTACTTACTCAAAAATTTGTTAGTTAACTTGGAATAATATATCACCATGTAAGTGGAATGAACTGAGGTGTCTGAGGAAGGATATTTAATGACGGTTATGACATAATTACTCCCAATACACATAGGTGGTGGTGAGTTTTCCTCACTTCACATACCAAACTAGTGAAAGAGATATCTACTACTTGCAAAAAATCATAATTCTAAACGTAGTCACTAATCCAATTTTAAAAAAAAACTGTGGTTATATCAAATCACCTTCAATAGAGATGAAATAAATGACAAAATGTTTGGACTTAGATGAAAAAACCTACTAATACAAAACTTGTTTAGAAAAAAAATTTGCCTCATGATAAAATTGACAAAAGAAAAGGTTTTTGAAGAGTCAATACAGATAATAGGTTATCCTTTTATATATGTAAGTAAGATAATTAAAAAATGCTTCAAATCAAACATTAGATCTATAAAGATGCAATTTTGAAGGGAAAAAATGAGATTTAAAATTTCATCCAAATCCATGATAAGATAATTAAATAATGAACGATGACGTATATTAAGACCTTTATATTTTTTAAACTCTCAGATTTTTAGAGATATAAAAATCTTTGGGTAATATATGTTGAACTAAACACCATCTTGATGATAAACCTTAACAAAAGAAAATGAAGAAATAGAATAAGGTATACCCAATAAGATGTCACATAAAGACTTGTGACAAAATATATTAAATAAAATTTAATAAATTTTTAAACATGTGTGTGATAACTAGAGTTTATCGAATAATTTGTTGTGTTAAAAAAAATTGATATTCATAATTAACATAGAAATGTGTATGTGACCCTAGAGGAATTACATGGACCAGGTATCCCTAAGTGCCCAGCTGACTATTTAGGATTCATAGAAATCTAAACAACTAAATGTGTCTATGAAATGGGATAATTGAGTAATAGTGATTAGAATGTAGACATGAAGTGATTCTGACTTGGTTCGCATCGGATTTTTCCATTTTTAGTATTACATTGAAATGTTTTCCATGAAAAAATGTTTTCTTTATAATGTTATATCTACAAAGGAAAATGTTTATGTGGAAGTTTTCTGATGATTTCTTGAGCTAAGTCACAATAAAGGAAGTAGGAGAAAACCTTAGAGGTGAAACCTAGAGAAAGTGAAGGATAGTACATTACAGTTGACATATCCATTTAGATTTCTAGTTGAATACTTTTAGGGTGTGGAGAATAGTACCTCACTAGACCAATGATATATCAATTTTGGGGATGAAATATTCTTTAAAGGGTAGAAAGTTGTCAAATATTAGATTTTAGGTACAAAGCCTATTTTAATCCATAAATCACAAATTCCCCTACATAATAGTTCAATTATAATTAATTACTTCCTTACAACTACTAGGTGATCATTATTATTTATTTTCATGTACCTTGATACAAGTTAGCCTCATTTCAAGTTTCTTGCATTCATTATCCTCGATTTAGAAATTTTTACAAATTTCTCCCTCATATTTTTTTCAAGCATGACTTTGAATTATTTAGTTCTATTATGAAATTTAGATACTCTAAATACATTGGTATCACCTTGTATTTTAGTATTACACATGGTTTGTCAATAATGGCCTGAGAATCCATAGGATATATTAATCAGGCCAAAATGTATCTATCTTGTATATGTGGTGATAATAATTAATTAGCCATCTCATTATCATAAATAGAGGAGTTTAATATTCTTATAATGTAGTCAAGTAGGTATTAAACATATGGTTATAAATTCAGATTCATTGGCATTATAAACTATGAGTTATACAATTTTTTAAGTAATTAATATATGGGGTTAATAAAAAATTAAATGGAGGTACTCGCCCCCTTATGTCATCCTCAACCTCTGCTATTTTGGGGCGAGAAATAGAAATCACATTCATCGCATCCTGGATGTGACAGGTTGAGAACCAAACATCTCTCCCCTGGCACTGAAGTTTTCAACCACGAATATATGATTGCAAAATGGACTAAATGTCCTTACTTCATCAGAGTTAATGCTCACCCTAAAGATGTAGAAGACATTCCATTTGTTATGGACTCCTTGTGCTTACCATCATCACTTTCATGTCTCCTATTAACTCAAATGTCACTGCAACCCTACCACCCTAATCTACATACGACTGGGATGATCAATAACCATGAGGGCAAGGCACACAGACTTGCAACTCATCTTCTTCCCACTATTAGTTAGTTCTCTACCACATGGAATGAAAAACCTACAACTTATCTGCTCAGGTAACCTGGAGGTGTCGGTACGCTGAATGGCTTCAACCATGCAACAACCTTCGTTGCATCTTGTCATTGGTATAACCCTGAAACACCATGATGCCCTTGTTCCTTGTCTCGTGGGGACCTGCACAAGTTCACCTCTCAACAAATGACCGTTATCACAACTTTGGTGGCGTCCTGGGGGTCTGTAGAGGTGTTAGTTCAGATTAGGAGACCTTTGTCTTCATTCCATTCAACCCTGTCTAGATCCACATTCACTGACCCCTTGGCCATCTTAGGCCTCATCCATGAAGCTCCTCACTTTTTTGACAAAGGGGAAGATAACTTGCAATCCTTTTAGTTTGTCACATCTTTTCCCCATCCTCTTTAGCTTTGCCTAGACAAATACCTACAAAGATAAGGAACTTTGACCTATGCCAGGAACACTACTGACAATCTTCAGTGCTCCCCCATCACCTACAATGACACCTAGGGAATCTGCATGATGTAGACAGCTGTTATGATCCCTGCAGCCATTGCTAGTTCCTCTGCCATGGCTTCCCCCTCGTAAACTCCAACCTAAAGTCATCACAACATGCAACAAAGGTCGTTGATCAATAAGCCTTGCCAAGCCCTTCATCAATCTGGTGATCTTGATCTGCAAAACTTTGAGATGCGCCCACAACAACACAGATCTGCAACCCAGATCTTGCACAACCCTCCCAACCACCAGTAATGTAGTATCTTTTCTAGAGCACCCCAACCTTGCTCTCCTCAGCCACCAAGCCTCGACCTTTCCACTACCAAATTCTCCAAACACTCCTCTAGTTACACAACTTCCTTATCTAGCCCTCTTTCACCATGATGCCAACCCTACATGCAATCTATTGCAAGACATAGGAGACCTTCAAACACCAATACATCATCAATTAGTGTAGTGTACCGTTATATGAAGGCTATCTTCTTATCCTCCTTGCCATTAAGGCCTCATCTGATATGACTCTAGGAAGTACGACGAATCTATCATTAGATTTCATCAACTGGATCATAAACTCAGATCTATAAGTTCATCTTATAGTTATCATATTTGGCAAAAAAATATAATGGTTAAGATGTAAAACATAGGGTGTTGTAATAGCAAATATTAGGCTTTCTAGTATCCCATTCTAAGAAAAATAGTGAAGCCACATATATATAACAGAATATTAATAGTGGATAGACTAGTTGATTCATACTATAACCAAGTGTATATATATATAGACACACACACACACACACACACAGATATATATATATATATATATATATATATATATATATATATATATATATATATATATATATATATATATATATATATATATATATATATATATAGGTTGATAAAAGGGTACATAATCAATTAGTAATTTTAGTAATTAGGAAAACTAGGTCGTTTTTATATACCCAAATACTAGAGATATCCATGCTAAAGTACACATGGACATACTATTTTTACCACTTTAACCTAGTTCAACATATCTTAATGGAAACTTAGAGAGTTAATGTGGAGGACAACATATTTTAGATAACCAAATACTTATAAATAAAACCTAACTTGACATGTCTTGGATTTCCTTCACTTACATATAATTATGTTTATGCATATTTAAACCTAGGTACTAACATATGAGTATTTTGGTGTAATCTTAATTATAAAATAAATGACAAGTTACCTCATTATAAAGGGATAATATGAAATAGTATGATGTCCTTGTTGTGAATTGGAACCCTAGATATGTATAACTATAGATATATAAAAGAAGAGTGCTTGAAATGATGGTAAATCCTCTCAATCATCTCTCTCTCTCTCTCTCTCTCTCTCTCTCTCTATATATATATATATATATATATATATATATATATATATATATATATATATATATATATATATATACATACATACACACACATATATATACATATACATATACATATACATACAAATACATATATACATATATACATATTTATATATGTACATGTATGTATATGTATATGTATATTTATATGTATGTATATATATATATAGAGAGAGAGAGAGAAATTTCAAATCTAGGCATGAGCATACAGTTAAGTATGTATTGAGAAATTTCAAATAGAAACTTTAGATTGTCATAATAAGAGAATATTGGTAAATGAATGTCTAAAAGCCTAGTGATTGAATATAATGATATAAGGGAGAAAAATACATTAGGATCTAATCTTGATAAAATTAATCAAAATAATTTGAGTAGGTAACATTGATTATATAAATAACCTAATTGGAAATTGAAAATTTCTATTCATGGTAAAATATGGAATAAAAATCCAATATGGGAAATCAAATCCTAAATAACTCAAATTGAGTAATGAATTTGATTCCAAGCCATATGCTGACAAATATTTCTCTAAATTGTAGATATATCTCTCTTGATTATCCTATGGAGTTAATACTTGGATTGTGAGTGCTCTCTCTCTAGGGTTAGCTCTTACTTCTCTCTAGCTTTCTCTGGCGGCCACCGCTGGGGGGAGGGAGTGTGCTCCTTTGGCGGCTTTCTCCCCCTGGCCTTTACTGGTCCTGCGTGATCTTCTCAAGCTTCTTCATTTGGTGTCTTCGTGTCCAAGCGGCTCCTCTCCGGTGAAAAAGCTATCTCGAGCAGCTCAGAACGCCATCGTTTTGGGGCGGATCTCGGCTCAGATCGAGAAGGGGGTGCGATGTGCAGCGTCGAAGCCAGAGTCTAGGTCATAGGTAGCTTCAACTTCATTGACTCCACTCTGTTAATATGGACGGATGGAGAGGAGCCACCTCCTACAGATTCTGGTTTCAAGCATGGCTGCTCCATCCTCTTCTTTGGCTCCTGCCCTCTCATTTTGGTATTTCTTGCTCTGGCGATCACGACGCCATGACTATCTCTCACCGGTTGGGTCCTGCTCTGGGGTTCTGACTCTGACCCAACATAAGGACTCCCGTTGGCATCCTTGGTAGAGTCTGCACAGGGGATTCCTTCTCGTCTTCACGCTGGATATTCACATCTGGCTGAAAGGCGGATAGGCGGGGTCCTTGATGGGTGGCTTGGTGGCGGCGGTTCTTCGGTCCTGCTTTGATGAGGTTGTGTCGATCACAATATGTTCGATGGTTTGCCCCTATGGGAAAGGGAACAAGTTGGCGGCTGAGATTTGCTTTTCTCCACGAGGGCAGTCACAGCTAGTCCTGGCCTATGGCCACAAGCTCCTTGTGAGGTGCTGCTTCGACGTCGAGCCCACTCGTTTGGGCCTTCCTGCTGATGTGTGGCGATGCGCAGTCTGGGTTAAGGGGGGCATTCTCCTCTTCTTCCTGGATCTCCTATGCTGTGTGAAGGAACACCCTCGTGGTGTTTGATGATATGCCTCTGCTAGACAATAGTGTGAGATTGCCTGGATTCACTTCCAATGGTGGAATCTCTTCCTCTTTCTTCCTCCCACTAATTTCAGGGAATGGTTGTATTGTTATGTGTGAGGGAGGCTTGGTGGGTAGGTGTTTTGCCTTTGGTTGTCTGTTGTCCTCGGTTTTCTTCACGATAGATGTTTGACAGGGTGTAGGCTGCATTTGTAGCTGGTGGTTCACCCTTTGGGTGCTTGTGGGGTGTTGTTGTGCAAACAACAACATTCGATGTTTGGTCTCTGGTTCTTGCATAAAGAAATAACCAGGTCCTCTTGGTGGTTTCCTTTGCTTGCTAGAAACTCGTAGACCTGGATGATAGCAGTGGAGGTTCCTACTATATTGCTCCTGAGATTACCAGGTTGCTGAAGTGTGTTTTGGCTTCCCATGTTGCCACAATTTTAGAGGATGAGTCTATTGCCAGTGTTGGCATGTGTAGTTTGGATAGTCGTTTCAGTTTCTCTATTATCTCTTAAGTTAGTATTGCGGGTTTGTTTTCTTCTTTTATCTAGGTAGATGGCTACTGTGTAGCTTGTGTTTAGATTGTTTCTCTAGTTGTTTGGATGTCTTCATCAAGGGTTGTAATGGGGGCACAAACTCTTTTGTACCCAAAGTTTTGGTAATACAGTAACACGCTTTTTGGACCGACCAAAAAATACTTGGAATTTTTGCATACCTTGATACAAAGGTAAGAAATTTTTATTTCTATTTGGAAAGTTATCTCCCTCATTGATTGCATGCATAATTACATAGGTTGGATGGATTATTTTTTTTGAAACCTTAGCCCTCCTCCTTGAAAGCCACCAACAATGGATCTTGGAAAATAGCAACACATTGTTTAAACATCAAAAAGGGCATACTAGTGCCCATAGTTTAGTGGAATGACGCTTCCATGACTCTGTACAGAGAGAAGCACATGAGGTCCCTCAGTATATTGGGAAACACGGTTGGTGTTTTGTCATTCTCAGGAAAAGAAAATATGACTTCCCCAACAATATAGACATTGGCATGTGCTATCTTTTGAAAATTTCAATGGCT
Organism: Alisma plantago-aquatica; assembly: GCA_963693085.1. NCBI lineage: Eukaryota > Viridiplantae > Streptophyta > Magnoliopsida > Alismatales > Alismataceae > Alisma > Alisma plantago-aquatica. The sequence continues at coordinate 1,296,018,395 of OY856410.1, read as the reverse complement.
AGTTTCAAGATTTGGATATTGAATTTTATTGATACTGAAAACTCATTGCTACCTTTTGATACTTTCATTTATTACTTAATCCCTACATTTTACTATGAAAATCCTTATAGATAGGTTCATTTTGTTTTACTTTCCAAATATCGATTTTGTACCAGCTTTGTTGACCCCAGTTTCCCTTATCGGGGCCCATGTGTGGATTTTTTTTGTTCTCTCTGGGTAACCATGGACAGGTGACCAGAGAAGGCCTAAAAGATATTGTACGAGATAGCCCCCTATTAGAAGATGAATTAGATTCACTAAAGTTTTAGTATTCAATTGTACATGTATCATTTAAAAATATACTCAAAGAAAATTGTATGAATGAAAAATTTGCTTATATTTACTAATGCCCAATTTTGTAAATATTTGATCATAAAGATTGACTCTTTACATGTGATATTATGTTATGTTGGTTCTTATCTCATGTACCCAAGATGAGGATGTGACCCTCTTTAGGAAACCTTGTGGTGGACTAGAGTATGTTATTGATATTTTTGGGTGTCTAGCTTAACTCTAAGATAGTGTCGGTGAGTTTTTGATACGATTATCAAGTGTGGTGACTTCTATTTGATGAGTTACAAGCCAAAGTAATTTTAGGGCAAATGAATAAAAGTTGATAAGTTATGTAGAATACAATTTGAATGTTTGTTACATTCTTTTACTGCTAATCATTTGTCATTGTTGATTAAGTGTTTTATTGTGGAAAATAATCATTCTATTATAGAGATCATCTTGTTCATATTTTGATCCATCTTGTTGACAAGTATTAAATGTTGGGATTTATATCCACTTTGATTATGAATTAGATTGATTTTCATTTGATAGTATTGTTTGGTAGACATGTTTTATGTGTACTTCAACTTGAAGAGTATAACAAGTGTTCCAGGTCCAACTGGTGGGGTGTCACAAAGATGATGTTACTGTTATGTATTGATTCAAAATGTTTATAAATTGACTTGTCACTTGTACTAAAGGATTGTTAATCTGGACTAAGAAGCATCTATTGATTTATTCATACACATGATCTAGAAGATGTTTTAAAGTTAGATTCTATCTAAGTGACTATTTTTTCTGATTTATTAGAATATTGTCATTAATTAGATTTTATTATATTCTAGAATTATTTTCTAGACTTTTCAATAATTGTATGTTTCTTTAAAGTTCATTACACTTAACCTAATGCTAATACATGTTCTCATCTTGAGTGGTAAGTACCCACTCACTGTGGCTCTATATGAGTCTCATGAGGCTATTTTAAATATTTTTATATATGATTCTATCCAACGGTGAGGTCCTGATAAATAAGATGAAATTGAAAAATCTAGATCGATTAGAATGTGTAACATACTAGATCTCAGACCCTATCCTAGAAGTTGACATTTTGGACTTAGCCAAACAAGGTTGAAGGTTAGACCTAAATAGATGTTTAGTATAACCCCAATGAGATAATGCATGAATATATCACCTTAATATAACCTAATGTTCTAAAATTAATCTTAGGTTTATAATGGATACATAAAATATGCCACATAACTCATTTTGGTGGTAATTTGAAGATAAGAAACTTAATTGGATGAATAATTTAGATAATGGGAAGTTAATGGGCCATATGACATATCTCATAAAAATAAGTCTCAAAAGTGGAAACAAACTTCAAATTCAAAATCTACATATCAAAATTAGCCTACTTGTCAAATTTCATCTAATTTGGACCACCTTGAAATATTATGATAAGTTTAGGAGAGAGAAGAAGAGTAAAAGACATAAGTAATGAATAATGTGATTATATAACTTCAAAGCATGGAAATAATGGAAAATTCATATTCAACACATCAAAGATAACTTGTGGATGAAGTTTGGTCCAATTAGGATGTTGTTTGTGCAAGTTATGCAATTTTAGGTACATTCGAGACTTTTCTACAATTTACCCAATTGGGAGGTTTTCTTTGCAAATTGTAACACGCATTATAATCATTATATATTCCCTTACCATTCTTGAGTTTTTGAACCATAGGCCGCCTAGTTGCACCTTAGTTTGAAGGTGTTTCTTTCTAAGGGCATTTTAGGGATTACTCTCTTTATAAATGAACTTATCTATAGAAGCTATCAACCAATGGGGTTATTTCTTTGATTGGAGGTCGGTTGGGATGGCCTATAAGTGTCCATAAACCAACATTTGATATTCAAGAAGCCTCTATGAGTTGTCCTCATGCATGGCCATGAAATCCCTAGGCTAAGGACACACAAAAAGCTCCATGGACACCTCATGATTGACTTCTTCCTTATCCATAAAGGTTTACATGTCCATAGGCACCCTTAGCATTGGACACATGGAACATAACTTGACACCTCGTGCTTTACTTCTTCCTTATCCATAAATTCTTGCATTTCCATGGACACCCTTATACGTGACACATGCAAAGTCTCATAGACACCTCATACTTGACATCTTTCTTTATGTAGCCATTTCTACCCCTTTCCAACTCCCATTTTGAAAACTCTTTCTCTTCTTTATTTCCTCTAGCTTATAGAATGACTCCTACTCTGTTTGTCCAGAAGGTTCTATCCCAAGGTAAAAGAAGGTTCCTACCTTGGTGAAGAAGGCTCCTAGGGTTCCAAATTTGCTCTATTTTGGGTTTCTAAAGCTCCTCCTTGGTTATTTCGACCAAAACTAGTAAGTTTTCTCCTTTCCTTCCTTATTTTCATGTTATTAGTCTTCCTTCCACCTTCCTCCATGTCAAAACCTAGCTCTTGCATGGTGAAACCCCACTTAGAGCCCTTAAACACCCCATCTCCACATTCTTTTGTTAGGGGTTTTCACCTCTAAAGTGGAGAAGGTGTTTCTTGCTCGAGATAGTTGCTTTTTTTGGAGAAACCAACCACTCTAAGCTTGCAAACCTTACTTATTGGACCTATCCACCTTCCCTAGAGGTTCTTTGGAGGCTAGTCTTGGATCTAGGACTGACTTGGACTGTTTCGACTCTGAAGTTGAGGTATGATGTATACCCTATTCTTCTATGTTAAGCAATTCACCTATGCTTATTCATTTTCTTTGTCCTATGGACATTAGCCTATAAATAATGTCTTTTCTTTTGAAAATCATGGCTCATGTGAACTACCTTATTTGATATTGATCATGTGACCATGGATTTACTTTTGAACTCTTATCTTATGCTTTATTCATGATGGAACTCTAAAAGATGACATGTGATGTCTTTTGCCCACTTATGAGGTGGATTTATATGTTGGTCACTTATGTGGTGACTATTTTATATATTCTAACTATACTTTCTACTTGCCTCTACATTTAACATTCTATGTGATTCAGTAGCACTACTGCAGTGTAATTGCATTGGTTTTTATGACAAATGTGTTATTTCCTGTTGAGCAGATGTGATATTTCCTGCTCTTTTGGGATGGAAAGGAACCTCGTACCCAGGGCAATGTGTGTGATTCTTGGCCCATGTTTTATATATTTGGGAGATTCCTTTCTCTATAAGGTTTCAATTTTATGAGACTTGGCCGTCTTTGTGTTTATATTGTTCTAGGGCTATGTTTATCTCACATGCATGCAGGTTGATGATATGGGGTGTGTGCCCTAATTCTTCACATGTGCTTGTGTCACACAATCTTTATGTTTTATTTTTTTTTATTTTTTTTTTTTGGAAACCACCGAGAAGAACTTGTATTCACCCTGCTCTCGGGATGCAGGCTAAACTAGCAGATCTTACAGATGCATGGTGTGCCCGTTGTTCCTCCCAGATCACAGCTGGTATGAACTCTGGGCATTGAGTCTAGATTACCGACTCGGTTACATGACGGGCAGCCCATTTGGCAAGACAATCAGCCACAACATTTGATTCTCTTTTAACAAAGAGGATTTGAATGTCGGGTTTTTGGGTTTTGAGCTCCTCCAATCTATTTACGAAGATTTTGTACTTGGGCATATCAAGTTCTCTGGAGTTCAGAATTGACCATGCAAGCTTGTTGTCAGTCTCCAGCAGGACATGTTCGGGTCTATGGATTACAACTTCGAGACCTCTGCATATTGCTAAAAGCTCCACTTCTAAGATCGGGAGACCACTTGCCGGTTGCGCACCTCCCTCAAACCACTGCTGATGAGCAGTCCATGCGAAGTAGCTAGTTGCTCCCGTGCCTAAGCATTTCCGATAAGAGCCATCAACATTGATTCTCACGGTGTTCTCTAAGAGTGGAAGATGCTCTTCTGTTGGTGTACAGATATGCCTCGAAGTAGCCGATTTAAAGGCTTCCATACTACAGTTGACGTAGGTCGAGATGTTCCTTAGAAGCACACTTGGGGGGCACCTGATGCCCTTGAAGACGAGTTCATTCATTTGCCTCCAGAGATGTTCCACCATTATAGCAAACCAGGTTGAGCGGGACCTGCTCGCCATGTTGTGCTTCAGGTTGCGGGAGAACCACTCCAGTAGGGAGTTGCCTGGTACAAACGTCACCTTGTAGATTGTTGCTATTCCAGATCGCACCTCCTGAGCATACAGACAGTCAATCAGAATATGGGAGGAAGTCTCACTGATGTTGCCGCATCTTGGACAGTTATCATCACTGGTGAACCCACGCCTAGTCCGGACTGCATTTGTCATAAGGCTGTCGTGCAGGGCCTTCCAAAGACACACTTTAGTTCGTTGTGACACCGCCAATTTCCAGATCGTGGTCCAGTTCCCCGGGGATTTAATGCAAGTATGATGTAGCAAGGATCTGTAGTAATTCTGAGTTCTGAAGTGGCCATGTGTGTCATCTAGATGGCACCAAACATCCGCACCCGCCATCGGAGAAGGAGGGATCATGTGAAGGATAGAATCAATAGTAGTTTCGGTGAACCAATGGCGGATGAAGTCTGCATCCCACTCCCCATTTGATACCATAGATGCAACCTTTAGATCATGAAGCTCGTCAGGGATCGCTTTATCTGTCTTCAGGGTTGGTGTGCGGCAACTGCCCACCCACTTGTCGTACCAGACTGAGGTGTCGTTGCCACTGACAACAGCTCTGGCAGCTTTGTCCATCACCTTGCTTCTATTGTCCACCATGAATTTCCAAAGTCTCGAGCATGTGGATCTTCCATCACCTTGCTTGTGCAGGTATTTGTGCTTCATAGCGTCTGCCCATAGTTTCCCTTTGACAGTATAGAAGTCCCAGATTGTTTATGACAGCAGGGCCTCGTTTTGCAGTCTGTCCGATTTGATACTCATACCCCCCATAATCTTTGGTGATATCATTGCCTTCCACGAGACAAGGCTAATACTTTTACGAGCGCTCGGCCCACCCCATATGGAGTTACGTATGATTTTGTCGATGCTATCGCAGAGGGAAATAGGGAGTAAATTGGACTGCATGATATAAGAAGGCATAGTATTGAGGGTGGATCTAGCGAGCACCACCCTTCCAGCTAAGGAAAGAGTGCGAGTTGTCCATGAGCTCAGGCACCTATCCATCGCATTCAGAAGATCCAGGTACACCGTCTTGCTTGCACGTTTATGTAGTGTGGGTACCCCAAGATGTTTGCCTAAGTCTTCGGTAGCTGCCATCTTCAGGATTCGGCACACCCTGCGTTTGGTAACCCGGTCGGTGTTCTTGGAAAAGTATACAGAAGATTTCTCCGTAGATGGCATCTGCCCAAACGCATCGTCGAACCGTTGGAAACATAGGTTGATAAGTTGAGCTTGCTCCACTGATGCTTCCCCAAATAAGGTGATGTCATCGGCAAAGCATAAGTGAGTTAGCTTAGGACCATGCCGAGTAATGCGCAACGGTTTCCATTTGCCTTCCGCCTCCAGCATGGCAATGTCCTGGCTCAGCCGCTCAAGATAGAGAACAAACAGATACGGGGACAAAGGGTCCCCTTGTCGAACTCCCCTCGACGCCTTGAAATCAGGTAAGGTTTTGCCCCTCCATGCGATGGCGATGCTTCCGCTGGTCACAATGTTCATTATCACTGTGATGATATGAGCAGGTATAGGTGTTCTCTGTAAGGTGTCATGTATGAAACTCCAGCTCATCCTGTCAAATGCCTTGGCTAGATCTAGCTTCGGAATCATAGTTTTCTGACCATTGTTCTGCGTTCTCATGGTGTGAATCACCTCTTGTAGAAGAATGGTATTATCTGAGATGTGACGCCCCGGAATGAAACTTGTCTGATTTGGCGAGATCCAGTCACTCAAGAAGGGCTTGCTCTGCTCCACTATAATCTTAGAGACCAATTTCATGCTGACGTTGTTTAAGGTGATCGGCCGGAGATGGTTGCAGGTCTCATCCGTAGTGTTTTTTGGGATCAACACCAAGGTGGAAGAGGCCATCGGATGTGGAATTTGCTGCCCTACAAAACACTGAGAAATGGTAAGTTTTAAAGAATGTTTGATGGTATGCCAATTCTTTTGTAGGAAGCCGGCATCAATGCCGTCAGGGCCTGGTGCCTTGATCGAGTTCATCCGGTTAAGGACCTCCAGAATCTCCTCATCGTCCGACATGCGACCAATCCATTGGTATGTCGTGGGATCCCAGGAAGGGAAAGCCCCCGGGTAAGTGATGGTGGCCTGTTTTGCGGCGGCGGGGCGGTCGTCCGTGAAGAGCTTTTGGAAGTGATCCCTGACTAGTTCCTCAAGCGTTGTGTCATCTGCGATCCATACACCTTGCTCGTTCTTCAGATTCAGAATCGTATTTCTCCTTCTCTTCTCCTTGACAAGGGATTGATAGTTGGCAGTATTGGCGTCCCCCATCTTCAACCAATCGCATCTTACTTCAACCAATCTTTATGTTTTATTAATGGAAAGTATTCTTTTGTTATAATATTGACGTGTATTTTACTACGCGCTTAAACGCAAGTATACGCGTCGAGTAATATAGGCCTTGTGAGGCCCGAGTCGAACTCAGGGATACGTGAATTATTGGGGACTTTTACTAACTAATCGCGATCAGCTAGACCGATTAACAAAGTAGGGTGTTGTTGTTCAAATTAAAAAGAAAATAAAAATCAAACAAAGAAAACAATCGATTAAAGGTTAATTTAATCAATTCAAAGGGATATCTTTAGGATGGCGGTTTCACCGCGGGTCAACATTGTATTAGGTTTCATATAATTCCTCACACTTCTCTCTCTATCCGGGTAGTGGCCTGAAATGAGAATTACCCACTGTCGTGGTGTAATTCACTACTTAGGTTTAGGTTGATTCCACCTTCGTAGTAATCATTCCCCTAAACTAAGCACATTAAAAACGGTCTCTCAGTTCCCACCTTTAATTTTACAACTCCTTTGTCAAGGGTTTTATTAATTAATGTAGAATTCGTCTCTTTTCAACCGTTAATCCTTCTGTCGAAGTGATTAAGGGTGTTAAATTATTATTATGGTGATCAAGCATAACAATAGAAATGGAGAAAACGAATCTATACCACGGATTTGAGAGAAAAATATGAATTATTGATATAAAAATGTCATACAATGCATTCCTGGGCTACTCCCGGTCCTAAAGATTGAGGGTTTTAGCCTCTCATGTTCATCTCACACGAATACATGGTAGAAATTGGGGAATTCATAAGAAAAACGGGAAATAAATGGGAAAACCCCTGAACGGAGAAGAACCGGTGGATCCTTGGCGTAGAACACGAGCTTCCCCGCCTGTCGGTGGTGGAAATCGTCTTCGGCAGCGTACGAATCACCCGGGATGAGCTTCTGGCCTCCGTTCTCCTTTCTCGGCACTCGTGCAATGCGATATGAGAGATCCCCCGTCTCGGCGGCCGTCATTAGGTATAAGTCCCTAATTAGGTTGTCAAATAACAACAGTCGTCCGATCGAGATCAAAACAGATCCAACGCATATCTGCCGGTGTCGATACCATCGACGCGGGTTGATGGTATCGACCCAGCGGATTAGCGGCAGCTTTCCTTTCTTTTAGTCTGAGCGCCTGTGGTGATCTCGATACCATCGACTTGGGTGTCGATGGTATCGACTCCTTTAGCGTCGGTTTTTGTCTTCTAGAGACGATGTAGCTCTCCTTGTGTCGATGGCATCGACTTTCATCGATGGTATCGACTGCATCCTCGCCAGCAACTTGAAGGGATCTCGATACCATCGACTTATGTGTCGATGGTATCGACTCTGTATTGCTCTTCTCGGCTGACAACCTGTGGCTTGGTCGATGGTATTGACTTCCGTCGATGGTATCGACGGAAGCAGATACTTGTTTTTCCTGAAATTTCACAACAAGACCAAGTAAATCCACACAATTTATAATAAGATGATAAATGATGCTCAAAATAGTAAAACAAAGGGGATTTGATATAATATGATGGCAAAGACCAAATTAAGTGAATTATGCAATATTATCCATAAAAATGAGTAATTGGAGCACAAAACACATATGAAATAGGTCTATAAATGCGACTCAAAATCATCGCATCAAACTCCCCTAAGCTTAAACATCGCTCTCCCTCGAGCAACTAATCCTTAGAATAGGATTGCAGATGTCAACTAAAAATCAACACATCACCCCACATTCCACATGACTCCCACTGAACGTTCTCAAACCGGCCTTTCCTAATCACAGAACAGTAATTACCCTACAGGCGACAATAATCATCAATAAGAAAAATTATCCTTCAAACCAATGAACACTATCACATAAGGCAGTTAACATAATAAGGTTCGCCAATTCAGCATTGGTGCATCTTGTGATCGCCTACACTACGTTGCTCGCCCTAACTACCATCTACATGGAAGCAGTTCTCCTGATAAACATGAGTGAGGAGAAAATCACGGTGGCCTACCAATCCGAGCAACGGGTGGATGGAATGGGTGGTTCATGGAAGAATTTTGGAAGTATTACACAGTTTCAACATGCACATAACAAAATGTCCTAAATGATGCAAATGCACATTGAAAATGCCCTAATGCTTAAAATTAGGTGGAATGATGCATGCACTAACCTTCCACCTCAAACAGAGATAGAAATCTAATTAAGCCACATCATGTACTCAATTTCCTTGTTATGCAAGTGATATCATGTTCCTTTCTCCCTCTTATTCCATTTCCTTTTAAATTCTCTCTTTTTTTTTTCTTTCTTTTCAAAATTTTTTTCAGATTTTCAGAATTTTTTTTTTCTTCTAGCCCACATCTCCATAATTGCTTAGAGATACATGCCTAAGGCCATTTTCTTCACGATTGGAAATCTTTGTACTATATCGAGGGTATGGAAAAATTTAGATCACTTTTTAAGACAACCTGAGGTACATGGTGTACTTAAGCATGAAAATCATGAAAGTTATGAGTGCAACTACATGACATGCACCTAAAGGTAATGTGCATGAATCACTATACATTTTTTTCCGTTTTATGCAAAAGTATGAAAATAACAATGCAAATCCTATCTACATGCTATGCACGCAAGAAGGAATTAAAACTGTACTTTACTTCCAACTCTTTGGTAGATTATGGAAAAATATGAAGTGGAATGATCACAAGATTAAGTTACTGAACCTTAGAAAAATATCATGTGTCCCTCCTTACTGACATGTGTGGTAGTTCAAAGGGTTCTTTCTCTTATATCCAATTAAGGTCTCATTACCATTTGATTAGGTTAGGCTCAAACAACCGTTACTATCCACTTTTCATGAGTCAATGGGGGTGTAGGTGTGACATATTGCTTCAAAGTTGACATAATCAATCATTTTCATAGGACAAGTTCCCCAAGGACAACCAAGTTAAGCTATCCAAAAGACACAGAAATTTTTAAATTCCTTTAAATTTCCCATGAAAACAGCGAGATGACAATTTTTAAGACATCCACGATTACACTAGATAGATGTGGATCCTAAACAAACTAAAATTGCAAGAACAAATAACAAAGAAAAAACTAAAAACAACTAAAGAAAAGATAAAAGATAGAGCTGTTCCAGCCACCCCCCTAAGCTTGAATTCGACTATGGCCTCATAGTCAAAAACCAACTTAAGGGTGGAACAGTGATACCCGGATCAATCCTGCGGAGGCGGTGGTGGGTATTGCGGTGCCGTAGGATCCCAAGACGGGTACTCCCCCTGGAAGCTTGGATCATATTGGGTCCTCGGCGGAGGCTGTGGATAGCCTCCAAAGTAGTCTTGACTCCAGTAATGGTCGAAGAAGGGCTCCTGTTGTGTCTCTATCCGCTGCAACCGGGTGTGCATTTGCTCTTGGTTGGCGAGGATGAGCCGCTCGTTCTCGAACATAGCCCGTTGGTTATCAAGTACCCGGCTCGTAGTCTCATGAATGCCGGTATACATACCCATGTGCTGCTGCTGAGTCTGCTGGATGTCCTGCAGCATGGTGTACATCCCCTGCATGGAATAGGGATCCTCGGTTGGCTGCTCGTGTTGTGGTGATGGCGGCGGGGGCTGAGATGATGAAGATGCACCCAGATGCATCCTAGGACGCTTCTGTGGTGCCACACGTGCTCGAAGAGGTGTGAAAGCCTCCTCTTCCTCTACAGCCTCGCCTTCTTGCTCTTCACCTCCGCCTTCTTCCTCGGAGGACACGATGGCTATGATTGGCCACCGGAAGTGCTGCTTGCCCTTTATGTTGAAGACGTCGTCTGGTAGGGAGCTCTCCTGATAAGCTTGGTTGACGTGGCAATGAGCGTACGCCAACCCGTCTCGGAGAAGAATGAGGTTTGAACGGTGCAAGTGTTGCACGTTCACCTTGCTCCTCGTAGAGATCGGAGTCATGGACTAAAAGTTCAGCCCCAAGTAAAGCGCCAACTTGGTGACAAGACCACCAAAATGGATTGGAGCCTTCCTTGTGCTCCTCTTCACCGCCAGGACGCGCTGTAGCCAGAACGCCCCCCAGTTGCATGGTTGACGCTTCAGGAGTGCGTAAAGGAAGAACAAGTCACTCTCCTGAAACTTGCTCAAAGCAAGATCACTTCGAGCGAAGAATGTCAAGCTCAACATCCTATGCAAGACCCAGACGAACGGGTGCTCAAAATCTGCTACCGCTGCATTGTGGTAGCTCACAGTCTTCCCCGCCGGCACTGTAACTAGCTCGGAGAAGATCTTTGCATAGTCGGTGTGGGAGTCCGGCCTTCGGTGATCATGTGGAGAGTGGATCCAGTTGAAGATTTGATTGAACTGGACCAGTGTGAGATTGTAGTTGTTGTTGAAGAGTCAGAAGGACACCCTTCCCTTGATCCATTCCCGGTCCGATGCTACCACGTCGTTTGGTACGACGCAGACGTCGAGAGACGCCATGAACTCCGCCACCAGTTCCTTGTAGGTGGGCCATTCGCCGAAAAACGGCTGCCCATCCGCATGGTACTGCATCTCGTCAGGGCGTAGGCTTCTGTTGGTGAGGCATGCTTGTCCATGAAGCACATAGGCCAAGTTGGCCTCAAATCCCAACTCCTAGATCATGCCCCGGTCCACATACCGGGTGGGCTCGAACTTTCGCTTCATTATCTCCTCGTAGACCTTCCTCACGTCCATGTTGGCATGAATTAGGAGTGGACGAGGGATGGAAGCGGTTGGGGGAGGAACGAACTCCTCGATTTCCATAGGGTGTGCGCTCGAGGACGACGCTCTGGCGGCGTGCACCATGGTTGCGAGAAGATGGGATTAGAAGAAAAGAGCTCGGTGAAGATGGAGAAGAAATTCTCTGCTCGATGAAGATCTCCGCTCGATGATGCTTCTCTTCAGTCTTGGAGGGCTCGGGGGAGTGCTCGGCGCAAAGGAGGATGCTTACTCTGAAGGTGTGACGTCAAATGACGTTGCAAGTCCCCTTAAATAGGCTTGATCGGCGTCCCCGTTGACCCGTCGATACCATCGACGCGGGTCGATGGTATCGACACATCTCGCGGGAATCCGCCTCCTTCGCGAGTATCGACGGCTGACGTTTGCTGGATCGAGAAACCCGGATTGTTGATGGGTCGATACCATCGACGGAAGTCGATGGTATCGACGCAGCACCCGGATCGCTGACGTGGCTGTTGCGATCGTCGTCGATGCCTGTGTGCGGATCGGTGACATGTCTGTCGATACCATCGACGGATGTCGATGGTATCGACTTGCTTTTATTGCGACACCGCCGTTGTGTTGCATTCAACCTGTGATGATGTCGATACCATCGACGAGGCCGTCGATGGTATCGAGTTGACTGAGAAAAATTCATCTGAATATCTCCAGAGATCTCGATGGTATCGACTGGGGTGTCGATACCATCGACACTTTTATTGCGACCTGTCTGTGACCATGTCGATACCATCGAGGGGGGTGTCGATAGTATCGACGCAGTGCGATTTTTGCTGGTGTCAACCTGAACCCATGTCGATACCATCGACGAGTGTGTCGATGGTATCGACCCTGCCTGTGCCTGCACATTCAACAAACGGATCAAGGTATCATTTTTAAACTAAAATTTAAACGAAATAAAAGCAATCTATGACTAAAATTAAACTATCCTAATGTACCGATGGTTGGGTTGCCTCCCAACAAGCACCCTTGTTTAGCGTCTTAGGCTAGACGTCTTCCCATTATCTCATTCATGCACAAGTGAAATGAGTTTGACCTCATTCACTTTCTTCTTGTAATTCTCACCAAAATACAACTTCAAGCGTTGCCCGTTCACCAAGAATGTGGCATCTCCATCACGCACGAGAATCACTCCGTGCGGTCTCACTTCCTCCACCCTGAAGGGTCCACTCCACCGGGATTTCAGCTTCCCGGGATGCAGTTTGAGACGGGAGTTAAACAATAGAACGTTGTCTCCCTTCTTGAACGTGCGCATCTCAATATGGCGATCGTGGATCAGCTTTGTGCGCTCTTTGTAGATGCGGGCATTCTCATATGCCGTCATGCGTAGCTCATCCAATTCATTCAATTCAAACATCCTTTTTCTCCCGGCCTCATCATAGCGCAAGTTCAGCCTTCGTAGCGCCCAATGGGCCTTGTGCTCCAATTCCACCGGAAGGTGGCAAGCCCGGCCATATGCCACCCTAAAAGGCGTGGTGCCTATAGGTGTTTTGTACGCCGTTTGATAAGCCCAAAGCGCGTCTGGTAGCAATACACTCCAATTCTTCCTTGTGGATGCTACGGTCCTTTCTAAAATCTTCTTGATTTCTCTATTTGATACCTCCACTTGTCCTTGCGTCTGTGGATGATATGGGGTGCCGATGTTGTGCTTGACCCCATATTTCTTTAAAAGTGTCGCGAATTTTTGATTTCAAAAATGTGTGCCTCCGTCACTTATGATCATTCGGGGAATCCCGAACCTGCAGAAAATGTTCTCTTTGACAAACCTACACACTACATTCGAATCATTAGTCCTTGTGGGGATTGCCTCCACCCACTTCGACACATAATCTACAGCAAGTAAGATATAAAGATTTGAATTTGAGGACACAAAGGGTCCCATGAAGTCAATGCCCCATAAATCAAATACCTCAACTTCCTGAAATACATTCAGGGGCATTTCTTGTCTCCTTGAGATGTTACCTGCGCGCTGGCACGGGTCACATTGCCTAACAAAATCATAGGCATCCCGGAACAAAGTGGGCCAATAAAGGCCGCTCTCCAACACCTTGGCTGCTGTCCGTGAGCTAGCATGGTGTCCTCCTGTAGGCGACGCATGACAGTGGTGGAGAACACTCTCGTACTCCACCTCCGGCACGCACCTGCGAAGAATACCATCCCTGCACTGCTTCAAGAGAATCAGGTCATCCCAAAAATAATATCTCAATGAATGAAAGAATTTCTTTTTCTCTTGATAGGACCAATCCTCCGGGATGATCCCGCAAGCCAAATAATTCACAATTTCCGCAAACCATGGTTCTTTAGAATCAATTTTTAAAAGTTGTTCATCGGGAAAGGTCTCGGTAATGGGTATGTGCAAACCTTGTTCATCAACCCTCTCTAACCTAGACAAGTGGTCAGCCACCACATTTTCAATTCCCGACTTGTCCTTAATTTCAATATCGAATTCTTGTAGGAGCAAAATCCACCTAATTAGTCTAGGCTTCGCATCCTTCTTCTCCATCAAATACTTTATTGCAGCGTGATCAGTCCACACAACCACCTTAGAACCCACTAAGTACTGCCGAAATTTTTCAAAGGCGAACACGACGGCCAGTAACTCCTTTTCCGTGGTTGTGTAGTTCAATTGAGCATCATTAAGCGTTTTTTAGGCGTAGAAAATCACAGCAGGCTTGTTATCTACCCTTTGCCCCAAAACAGCTCCCACAGCATAATCGGACGCATCACACATCAACTCGAATGGCTTTGTCCAATCCGGCGTTTGAACAACCGGAGCTGAAATCAACTTTTCCTTCAAAACCTCGAATGCGTGAAGACATTTCTCATTGAAATCAAAAACTGCGTCTTTTTCCAACAATTCTGATAATGGCTTTGCGATTTTTGAAAAATCCTTGATAAATCGCCGATAAAACCCGGCGTCCTAAAAAGCTTCTCACCCCTTTTACATAATTTTGTGGGGGTAGCTTAGAAATCACCTCAATTTTTACGGGGTCTACCTCAAGACCCTTGCTAGACACCTTGTGTCCTAGCACAATTCCTTCCGTCACCATCATGTGACATTTCTCCCAATTGAGGACCAAGTGTGTGTCCTCGCACCGCTGCAATACCTTATCTAAGTTATAAAGGCATTCATCAAAAGACGCTCCATACACCGAGAAGTCGTCCATGAAAACTTCAAGACACCGCTCCACCATGTCAGAGAATATGGCGAGCATGCAGCGTTGAAAAGTCGCCGGCGCATTGCATAAACCAAACGGCATACGGCGGTAAGCAAACGTCCCATAGGGACATGTAAACGTAGACTTCTCTTGATCCAAAGGATCAATAGAAATCTGGTTGTACCTCGAATAGCCATCTAGAAAACAAAAATGCGACCGACCAGCTAGACGTTCCAAAATATGATCAATAAATGGCAATGGAAAATGATCTTTAAGAGTTGCGACATTCAATCGGCGGTAGTCAATGCAAACACGCCACCCGGTTACCAATCGGGTGGTGACAGGTTCATTCAAAAGATTTGTAGTGACAGTGATTCCCCCCTTTTTAGGGACTACCTGTGTGGGACTCACCCACGTCGAATCGGATATGGCATAAATGATCCCTGCAGCAAGAAGCTTTATGACATCCTTCTTGACAACCTCCATCATGCTTGGATTTAGACGTCTTTGAGGCTGTATGACTGGCTTGGCTCCCTCCTCAAGCCGTATATTGTGTTGGCAAAGTGTAGGGGAGATCCCCTTGATGTCCGCCACAGACCACCCAAAAGCTCCACGGTGGTTCTTGAGCACTATCAGTAGTTGCTCCTCCTCATCCGCACTCAAGTATGCAGAAACAGTCACTGGTAACTTGTCCTCCTCAGCTAGAAAGACGTACTTCAGATGCGGGGGCAATGGCTTCAACTCCAGATCAGGTGGGCAAATAAGAGATGATTGTAGCGGTGGGGGAAGTGTACCCAAATCTTCATAGTGCCTCGTGTAGAAACATGGAAGCATTTGAAGCATCTTGGCGCACTCCTTGAGTGAAGTACTCCGCATCCAATCATAAGTGACATTTAGCAAGCACGCTTCCAAAGGCAATTCCGGATATGCATCAAAGACGGAAGTAATAATCACAGCATCCTCCCATGAAGGTGGAATGTCCTCATTCTCATCATTTGGAAACCCAACAGCCTTGCATAAAGAGACAACTTTAGTTTGCTCCATAAGGTCCACTGCTAGGGTCCCATTATCTATCCTGCTCATAACATGAGCCATATCCAAAAATGGCTTCCCAAGACAAAGTGAGATATTTTGTTCCACATGCTTAACCATGTTGCACTGTGCTTTTGCTTTATTAGATGCATTGCCATTGGGCATGACCATCTCAAAGCGATCATCTGCAATGCCCAAAGTCAAGCGACCTCTCCCCATCTCCAAGATCATATCAGCTGTAGCTTGTAATGGGCGACCAAGTAGTAACTCATTGTCGTGCTCGTCCTTCATTTCCATAACGACAAAATCAGCCGGAAAAACAAAGCGGTCTACCTTTACCAAAACATCCTCACAGATTCCATACGGTTTCACCACAGAATTATCGGCCAATTGGATGGTCATGTTACTTGGCCTCGACTCCTTCAATCCAAGTTTCTTGAACGTAGAAAGGGGCATCAGATTGATGCTTGCCCCGGAATCACAAAGTGCCTCTCCAAATTTGAACTTCCCGATAAAACAAGAAATATTAAAACAACCGGGGTCCTGTCTCTTTGGCGGCAAAGTGCCCATAATAAAAGCACTCACTTGCTCCTTCAATACCACGACCTCAGTGTCGGGTATCTTCCTCTTCTTGGTGATTACATCTTTGAGAAACTTCCCATAAGACGGGATTTGTTCAATCGCCTCTAGCAAAGGAATATTCACTGATAATTTCCTAAAGCTGTCCAGAAATTTCTTAAACTGTGCATCCACCTTTCTTGCTTTTGCACTATTGGGATAGGGGACCGGAACGGTATGTGCCCTTTGGTGAGGTGGCACATAGGGAGTTAATTTATGTGGTTCCTCCTCAGTGGCTTGTTCTTCCTTACCATCTTCAGCTATGTCCTCAGTTTTCTCTATGACAGGTGCGGGCTGCTCTTTGACTGTTGCTTCTTCAACTGTGTCCTGCGGTGTGCTTGTGTCATCCGCCCTTGGATTTAACACTTTCTTACCGCTCCTCAATAAGATGGCCTTGGCCTGTTGGTTTCCCCCGGGAACATTGGTGTTCCCCGAAAAACCCGGATGTGCCGGCTTCTTCAAGCTTGCAATCTCGGCTGCCATCTGCGCCATGGAAGTCTCTATAGTTCTCATTTGAGCCCCGTGGCTCTGCAAAGTCTGCCCAAACTGGTTCATAAATTCACCCTGTTGCTTTATTTGCTGCCCAAAAGTGTTCATCAACTCTTGATTTTGCTTTATGACTTGATTGAGCAACTCCGTGCTCTTATCCTCCGTGACCGGTGCAGGCTTGGCGTCCGGATCCTGCAGAAAGTTATTTGGATCCTTCCATGAAAATTTCTTGTCCATCCGCCATGAATAATCGTTATTCCTATACCCTTGTTGTTGCCTCATATACTTGACCTGAGCCTCATCCTCGGACTCATTGTCTTCCTTCTGCAGCAACCTCTTTGCGAGAAGATACATCTTCTCGTTCAGCTCTCTCATTGCCTTTGACTCACTGGCAACTCTTGCTTGCTCAACTGGGCCTCTTTCTCTTTCTCCCCAAGATTGCTTTCGTGCCATATTCTTCAGTATTTCCCAGCATCTTGTATCAGTGTTATTTAAGAAAAATCTGGAACCAGCCGAGTCCAAATTGCTTCTATCATGCTCGGAGAGAGCAAAGTAGAAGATCTTCACTTGGGTTTCCTTGTCCAGTCCATGGTGTGGACATCTCCTCAACATGACTTGGAATCGCTCCCAAGTCTCAGAATAAGTTTCACCCGCCTGTTGGGTGAAATTGTGGATCTTCCGGATCATATCATTGGTCTTCTCAGGAGGGAAGAACCTCTTGAAGAAAACCTCCACCATGTGATCCCATGATTCAACAAACTCGTCGTCGAGGTTATGAAGCCACTCTCTTGCCACTCCAGCCAAGGAACTCGGGAATAACTTGAGGTAGAGCACATCCTGTGGAAATCGATCTATCTTCACCATATCACAGTTCTCCACGAACTGGCTGATGTGGGCCACTGGATCTTCATTTTTTAATCCGTGAAATGTGTTTGATTTAACCAGGTTAATCAATGCTGGATCGATCTTGTAGGTTGGAATGTTTAGCCCCTGTTTCTTTATAGGCCCCTTTGATGCCGAGGAAGAAGACGCCTTGATCTTCTCCCATATTGTCTGTGCTTCAGCCATTGCTTCTTCTTGTTCTTGCTCAGATTCAGAATTTATATCACTGTGGTGCTCCTGCTCGTAGTAGTCCTCGTCCTCTAGTCCCGCAGATGGAACCTCAGGTGTGCGATTCGCGTAGTCGGTACTACGCGTATGCACCATGCAAAGTACCTGAAATATGAAAATCGGGGTTCAGTACAATGCTTTGAACGAGTAAACAAAATTATTGAGAAATATAGGAATTTTTAAAATTGTTTTAGAAGAAAAAAAAATGTGGCCTAGAGTGGCCGCTCTTAGCACTCAAAGTGCCAATAATTCGCTGTATCCCCAGCAACGGCGCCAAAAACTTGACGTGTATTTTACTACGCGCTTAAACGCAAGTATACGCGTCGAGTAATATAGGCCTTGTGAGGCCCGAGTCGAACTCAGGGATACGTGAATTATTGGGGACTTTTACTAACTAATCGCGATCAGCTAGACCGATTAACAAAGTAGGGTTTTGTTGTTCAAATTAAAAAGAAAATAAAAATCAAACAAAGAAAACAATCGATTAAAGGTTAATTTAATCAATTCAAAGGGATATCTTTAGGATGGCGGTTTCACCGCGGGTCAACATTGTATTAGGTTTCATATAATTCCTCACACTTCTCTCTCTATCCAGGTAGTGGCCTGAAATGAGAATTACCCACTGTCGTGGTGTAATTCACTACTTAGGTTTAGGTTGATTCCACCGTCGTAGTAATCATTCCCCTAAACTAAGCGCATTAAAAACGGTCTCTCAGTTCCCACCTTTAATTTTACAACTCCTTTGTCAAGGGTTTTATTAATTAATGTAGAATTCGTCTCTTTTCAACCGTTAATCCTTCTGTCGAAGTGATTAAGGGTGTTAAATTATTATTATGGTGATAAAGCATAACAATAGAAATGGAGAAAACGAATCTATACCACGGATTTGAGAGAAAAATATGAATTATTGATATAAAAATGTCATACAATGCATTCCCGGGCTACTCCCGGTCCTAAAGATTGAGGGTTTTAGCCTCTCATGTTCATCTCACACGAATACATGGTAGAAATTGGGGAATTCATAAGAAAAATGGGAAATAAATGGGAAAACCCCTGAACGGAGAAGAACCGGTGGATCCTTGGCATAGAACACGAGCTTCCCCGCCTGTCGGTGGTGGAAATTGTCTTCGGCAGCGTCCGAATCACCCGGGATGAGCTTCTGGCCTCCGTTCTCCTTTCTCTCCTTTCTCGGCACTCGTGCAATGTGATATGAGAGATCCCCCATCTCGGCGGCCGTCATTAGGTATAAGTCCCTAATTAGGTCGTCAAATAACAACAGCCGTCCGATCGAGATCAAAACAGATCCAACGCATATCTGCCGGCGTCGATACCATCGACGCGGGTCGATGGTATCGACCCAGCGGATTAGCGGCAGCTTTCCTTTCTTTTAGTCTGAGCGCCTGTGGTGATCTCGATACCATCGACTTGGGTGTCGATGGTATCGACTCCTTTAGCGTCGGTTTTTGTCTTCTAGCGACGCTGTAGCTCTCCTTGTGTCGATGGCATCGACTTTCGTCGATGGTATCGACTGCATCCTCGCCAGCAACTTGAAGGGATCTCGATACCATCGACTTAGGTGTCGATGGTATCAACTCTGTATTGCTCTTCTCGGCTGACAACCTGTGGCTTGGTCGATGGTATCGACTTCCGTCGATGGTATTGACGGAAGCAGATACTTGTTTTTCCTGAAATTTCACAACAAGACCAAGTAAATCCACACAATTTATAATAAGATGATAAATGATGCTCAAAATAGTAAAACAAAGGGGATTTGATATAATATGATGGCAAAGACCAAATTAAGTGAATTATGCAATATTATCCATAAAAATGAGTAATTGGAGCACAAAACACATATGAAATAGGTCTATAAATGCGACTCAAAATCATCGCATCAAATATGATTTCAATTCCTTTTCTCTTGATACCCATTTGGGTATTCATTATCCTTTCTATGGGAAGCCTTTTATATTCGATGTCCTTTATTTCATATATTTCTCAATTTCCTATTTAGTATAGACATACCAACCTTTATTGATGTCATCTATTTTCTCTTCTTGTTGGGATATGCTTCCAACCCTCGATGAAGGACTTGGATGATAAGGTATAAAGTTTTGGACTAGCTTAAGGAGTTAAAGCTTGGAGAAAAAGTTATTATGGCTTAGATTTCCCTCTACTTAGATCCTTATGTTGTATCATACATGTAACACCTTATGGGATATTATGATGTACTTTTGTAATCTTTTGTGAAAATTGAATATAGTCATTATATTTATTCCGCTGCTACATTTTGGTTGTTCTGAATACCAGTTATTGAAGTTTGAAAATTTTGCATCTATTCTAGCCTACCTTTGAGTGTGTTTGGTATGGATGTTTTATTCTTCAAATTTTTAGTAAGGGGGTGATCCCGCCACCTTACAGAATGATCTTGTAGTCTCTCATTTCCGGGATGGGCAGTATATCAAAATTTTCATCAGTGTACTTGTATTTGATGTAAATTGAACGACATGCGAGCAATAAGATTTGATTCTGGTTTTAATAGAGTTGAATAATATTTGTGATATCTTAATATGAGATCATTGATGTAACATTGGTTTATGAAAATTTTGAAGAAAGAAAATGGAGAAAAAATTACCTGTGTTTTTTACATACTGTGTCACTCATGTTTGTCGATAGTGAAATGTTTTTCTTGTTTAATCAAATATTAGGTTTAGGGTTTCTCTCTAGTGGTTGGCATTTATGATAATCAAAAGAGAGTTCCCAACAATTCACATTTCTCATGGGTTCTCAAAGAAAATATTTTTCTAAAATAAAAATAAGTATATTTTGGTGTTATGCAATTGATACTTTGCATATATAATGCATATAGAGATGTGAAGGAAATTCCGAATTTAATTTCTATTCATGTTGAATTAACATATTTTATAGTACTTTATCTTATATAGTTATTTTTCATACAATTTCTATGTCAACCCAATATTACATATAACATTTTGTGGTTTAAATTGTAACTTTAAAATAATAAAAAATTAAAATGCACAATAATCGAACATTTAACCAATTTTTTTTCAAATTTTGTACTCTAATTTATAAATATATGTATGACAAGTTAAAACTTAATCGTGTTGTGAACTTATGAAGGCTATATTCAATAACCAAGTTCAAACTAAATTTCAAATTTGTGTATATTTGAAATAATGGAAGATTGATTTAAAATATATTATAAGCTTTGGGTTTATTTTTGAATTGAAAATTAAAAAAATTCTAAAGCACATAAATACAATCATAATAAGAAAACAATATAATCATTTATGTATTTTATGAATTAAGGTGAATTGTGGTGAGAAATAGTTGTTAACTTACACATTTCAACATGCACAATGTGCAATGATGTTGTTATCAATGATTGTGAAAAATTAATACTTTTTGGATTATATCATCTCTTTTAATGCTACATGTCCCAATTTGTAGTACTACTATAATAAGTAGTTATCATATTTGTATGGATATATTACAAAGTGTTATACACAATATATGATTATAAAATTCTATGTTTTATGTCACATGGTATAATAATTAGTTGTCATATGTTATGGGATTAAGAGAGAAAGATTCCCTCCTCTCCTATAAATGTGACAGAGGTCAAATACTTCAGAGGGTGGTAAAATGAGGCGACATCTATGATTTGATCCTTGGTCCTTTTATTAGGGGATATTGTGCTTGATCACTTTAGCCAATGTTCTCCGGCATTTGATATGACTAAAATAAAAAGTGTGACCATGATATAAGACCTATTATATGTTCTATGTCACATGGATATCAATTTATTAATGTATTAGTAAAATTCATTTAGGCATTAAAACAATTATATTTTTTAGTATCTAAACTAAAAGAGTTTAGAGAACATGAAGAAATATATAAACCTCACAAGCTTGGCACAAATGAATAAAGCAATTTTTTCCTAGTCACTCCAATCCTGGTTTAGCATGTGTCTTATTGAATTGTTTTATACTTCAATTTTGCACATTGTTAGGAAATATTTTATAATTAGATATATCAAAAGATGTAGCATGTCTAAGTTTCATCATGTTAAAATATTTATCTCAAGGATGCCATTTGTTAAATTTGAGTTCTACATAATCTAGTTGAAATATCATGCATTTAGATGTTAACTTAATGTTAGCAAAAACTTAATGTTTTAGAATATTATACCATGTAATTTGACATAGGTAGAGCAGTTTTAATGACATTATAAAACATCTAAATGAAGACTATCATCTATTAGGTTCGGAAAGAGGTATTTTTCCACTGTTTAGTGCGAAATGTTATATAAAAACTCAATATTTAAAAAAATATTTAGTTTTGTTCATCATGTCATTTTAAGAACTCACTATAATATTTATGTAAGTTATATTAACTCTATATACGAAGTATATATTTCATCCTCGTTGTTCTCTACTTTGTATGATTAAATGTTTAAGATTTTTTTATAAAATCCTCTATGTTGGTGATGATCTATTATCATGCATATGTGTATGATCTGTGACAATAATGATTTTGCAAGTCCATATTTAAGAAATAAGCACTAGAAAAAATTGTGAAATTCCCTTTTTAGTTAGCAAATTGTCTCACATTTGCATTGTTCAATAAGAAAGAATATTACTTAAATACCATAAGTCACGCATTATGCTATTTTACTCAAAGTAATCGCTTTTTAGTCTTGTAACTATTTCTCAAGAACGATTAGTTATTATATCAACTTTCTAATTAGTTTATTATAGTCAAACATTATATATTTACAAGGATATGATAATTCTTTTTTATGATGCATGTAAGTTTAAATAAAAGTGACTAGGTGATCAGTTTCATAGTAAGTTACTTTTTCTTAATTGCAACACATGCATCTGATACACTGACTATCTTAAATATAAAATAATCTATCCTTCATTGGTGAGCATTGTTACACCTTAGTGTCCTCCAGATCTGAAATTTGGTGTTCCACATTTAGATTTATAATAAATAAATTAGTTGACTTCAACAAAGGAGCTTGTAAAGTTTATTGTGATAGGGAGTTTAAGTTGTAACCTCTTTTAGGAGGTAATTTTACACTTACATAAATGTGACATGATGAAATCTTGTAATCTGTTAAGATACTATCAATTCAATATGTCTGATGAACCAAAAAATCAAGCCTTTAAAGTAATACTATTAATTTCTTTGATTCAAAGTCATACATTATTTTCGTAAAGATAACATATGCAATACAAATAAATTGTAGTATTTTTTTAGATAAGTTTGTTTTTTTATTATAGAGAAGTGTCTTTTTTGTGCTTGCACTCAGCTACGCTACATGAATGATGTTGTATCCGTCTGTGTTGCTCCATCTGGGAAATGAATGAGTGACATGCTTCCAACAAACCACTAGTCTTACCATTTGTGCCAATAGTATAATTTCAGGCTTAGTTCGTCCGAATCATTATTTTTTTGTCACTACTACCCTACGTAGATTTTTATATGTTGTTAAATATCCTATTTCTTTTGAAGGTACTTAATATCCAACTTATAATGTACATTGCATATAGCATTATTATGCAAGCAGTGCATTTGTAATGAAAACGGATTATGTGTTTACTCATTTGTCAGTCAAAGTAGTTATAAATTTAAATCTCCAATATATATATATATGCAGATATGTTTTACTTAATATATATATATATGCATGATATATATATATATATATGCATATATTTTTTACATGTGTAATACAAGAGGTGTAATGAATGGTTTACTTATAATTTGAATTTAACCTTAGTTTTCCATTTACTTGCCTTAAACAATTGTATGACAATTTATGATCCTTAAATGCCAATATTGATAGGAAATTAATGATTTCAAACACATTGCAGAATATACATTAGCATGTTTAATTATTTGAAGAAAAATTTAAGTTCTCGCAATAGCTAGAGTTCAAATAGAATACTATATTACTAAGCATGAAACATTTCAAAATCTTAGAAAAAGATAACGTTCTATCATTAACCATGTCAGTTTTTCAATACATTAATTGCAACCTAGATCTTATAACATGCTTCTCCACAAAGAAGACATTTTTATTTAAGTTAGTCTTGAGTGCAATTTCTAATTTAATATGTTAAATAATTTTCATTTTGGTGAGTTATACACTTGCAATTATAAACATAGGATAAATTGACAGTATAAAGGTATGAAATATGAAATAAACACATAAAGTTTGTTACTTTACATGCTCCTTTATCATCAGAGTTGATGGATCTCATGCTACACTCGCTTAGATAGAGAATCAGGTGTATTTCCTCCACTAAAGAATAGTACGGAATCATCTCCTAGTTTGACAATTTTCAAAAATGATATCGAACTGAGAGCAAGCAAAATATGGTTGAGATAGGTAAAAATCAGCATTTCTGATAGATTTACCATCATCTCAATTTGACTCCACTAGATTCCATAACATCAACTCATTCTCATGCATACCCAAATGTTATTACTCCTCACAAGACTCTCTAATTTTACATCAATCTAAATTATGATGGAGTTAGAATTGAAAAGTAAGTGAGGCGCAAAGATAAGATGTCAGTTATCTAAAATCATTGCCTTGGCTTGTATATAACATATCATCATTAAGTATGTGGTCATATAAATCAAAAATCAAAACTTACAATAAATAGATGATTTTAAAAAATGTGTAACTAGTAATACCATCATTGACGGCTTTATCACAAAGCGATGATGCTAGGGTTCCCTAGACGTGGCGGCGACCGTGGCTCCAAACGCGGAACCCCCGGTATTTCCTCTGTCAATGGCAATCTTGAGATGTCTGTGGATCCCAGCCAACCCCCTCTCACTTTTGCTGATGATGACATCCAGATGGATGTAGTCGTACCCCTCCGCAACATAACCCTCAGTCATACAAGGATACCATGACCGGGCGGTCGATGAAGGCGCATGCAACACTATCACAGGTCTCTCCAGATCTGTTAACCTCTACGGATATCAGCATTGATCTGGAGGGCATGATCCCTGCCATCTCCATCAACCCTGCAACGATGCCACCTCTTCTCAAGTCGTGGAAGTTTGCAGTAGTCATCAAGGTTATCGACACCACCGTGAGCTTCAACGCCCTCATGAACAGAATCCTTATCATGTTGCAGCTAATGAACGAATTCAGAGTTATCGATCTCGACAAGAGTTACTACATCATTCAACTAGCAAATAATGATGATTTTGTCTATGCTCTAACCGGAGGGTCGTGGATGATCATCAATCACTATCTGTCTGTGCAATCATGGTCTAAGGATTTCAGACCTTCCGATCTGATTCCCCGAAAGTTGGTCATGTGGGCAAGAATTCCCGATCTTCCAATACATCTCTTCCAAAACCAACTACTATCAAGCGTTGGTGATCTGATTGGTAAGACAATCAAGATCGACACCACAACTCAGTCTTGACATCGGGGAAAACTTTCCCATATAGTTGTTGAAGTTGATACATCGAAGCCACTTCTGCCCGCAATTATGCTCAATGGCGAGCGATTAAGACTAGAATCTGAGAACCTACCTACTTTTTGTATGAAGTGCGGCCACCTTGGTCACACTGAGTGGGACTGCAAATTCACCCCTAGCTTCTTGAGTGCCATGTCATCATCCTCATCCAGCACAACGTTGGCCCTTTCCACACGATACACTGTCGAGATCAACGCTAAGATGCTAGATAGAAGAACCTTCAATGGTAGGAAACCACCTCCGACTACAGATGCAAGCACGACCAGCAGAGAAAAGGTGGTACAAGTCGACAACTCCAAACATTCACAAGACATCCCAAATCTCTACCAGGATGATGACGCCAATGAGGGAAAATGGGAGATGATGTCGTCCTGTAAGAAAAAGAAAAAGATGGGGAAACTACAACCAGTGCCCGTTATACGGGAGAGTGGTCGACCGACATCTGATACAAAATCAACACCAGCTGCAACGTCAGTGGGAGGAGATAATACTATGATTACTCTGGTGGTTGATGAAATCAGTGAAGGTAGGGTTAGAAATGCCTTTTTCTGTCCTTTTGGTTCCAAGAAATCGACCCAAGCTCCCATCCAAGAAATCCACCAAGTTTCACTCTGGGTGCGCAAGGCACAGGTAGTGGGGTTATTGTTACGACCCCATCTGAGCTTAATTGGTAAACTAGGGTTTACCTGGATGATTACATATTTAATTGGATTGATCATTGCTTAAATCTAATTAATGATGATATCTCAATTATAATATGTTAAACCTAATGAGAACCCCAAGCATGCTATCTCTTTGTATAATTAGGGTTTGAGATATATAAACTCTAGTCGGTTGAATTAGGGTTTTCAACAAATAAGCTCATTTGGGAATGAATGATAGAGTCAGGCATAGAAAAAAAGAAATGATAGTTGGATGCTTGGGTAGCACGGCCATGGTGGGTAGCACGGTCGTGCTAGGTCATTGGTGGCACGGGCATGCAAGGCCACACGGTCGTTTTGAAAAAAATTGAACTATTAACCAACTTTTATACTCAAATCTGCTGAAAACAATGCACCACGGCCGTGGTAGGTAGCACGGCCGTGCTGGGTCCATCTTTCACGGCCGTGGCAGCTAGCACGGCCGTTCTGAGGCATTTTTGCTTCAAATGACATTTCTGCAGATTTCTGGATAGCAGTGCACTGTTCGATTTTTAATTATTTATTGGTAACTTCAAATGATCTCAAATTTTAACTGAAGATTTATAGATCAGTTATAAACAACGTGCTAAATTCCCATAATTTTTGGAAAAGTTTTGATCTCTGAAATAAACGAATTACAGTAACTTTTGTATAACTGAATATTCAGCCAATATAATAAATGTTGAGTGTAGGGTCAATATGCAATTGACCCAAGCAGCTCAATTTCTCTATATGTTTGAACACACACACTAGCAGCTCTCATAATTCGCAATTCATTCCAGAGAAACGAGCTCCTAGAGAGAGAGGGAGAGTTAGGGTTTGAGAGGAGAAAGTGGTGGAATTGCTGAATTAGGGTTTTGCGGTCCGAGGAATGGTGAAATCAAGTAAGTTTAGCTTCTTTGTATAACCTTTCATTGTGAATCTTCTCTCACATGTCAAGATTTCCGTCCCTCCCCTGATTTGATCGGAAATGGTATCAAAATTTCCCCTTTTCTCACTCTTTCTTCATAATCCCTCATTTTCAAGGTTTCCGAGTTGAATGGAAGAAGAATTGGGAGATTTGCTAGGGATTTGATATGAGTTCGAGATTCCCTGAGTTGAGCTACAGTTTTGAGGTGTTTTCACACCTTAGGGTGAGTGGGTTCTTCCTTTAAACAGTATAATGCATGGAATTTGATTATAGCATCCAAATCCCTAATTGCTTGGTATGTGATTCTAAACCCTGAAATGTTCGTTTAATTTAAGATGTTGCAAATTGATATGATATGGATTACTTCTCTATTTGAATGACTCTTTGATGGTAGATTCACATCAGAAATGTATACAACACATCCTAGTAAGAATGCTTTTCAGATTTATACCATATGATGTAATTAGGGTTTAACCTAATTGAGATATCACTAGAGTTTCAACCTTAGTGAAGAGACATTTAGTCTTAAACTAAGTCTAGATCTTAATGCTCCTAATAAAGCGCATGTCTAACATATTTCAATATCCAAGCCCATTTGGATTCACCATTAAGTCTATGACTTTTGATTTCATTAAGTTGAAGCTCAATCGAGCTGTAGCACGGCCGTGGTGGGTGACCACGACCGTGGTGAAGGGTCTGTGCCACGGGCGTGCTAGGTAGCACGGCCGTACTGAATGCTTTTGAAACTCTGATCTCTATACACCACGACCGTGGTGAGGTAACTGTGCCACGGCCGTGGGGTGACACCACGACCGTGTTGAAGCAAACCCTAAATGAATACTTAAAGGTCAAAGTTTAATGAAGAGGACTAGTAATCTTATAAGTGGTTAGGATGTACCTCATGGGTTACCTTATTTGAATTTTATTCTTGGTGCATGATATCTCAGTGAATAGCATGGAAACCTAAATTTAGTTCAATTTCCATGGTTTCATACATATATTGATTGTATATGATTGTTGAAAGCAGTCTTTAATTTGTGAATGTTTATATCGTGTGAAATCCTTATGAGAGCCATGTGATAAGTGAATGAGGAAAATGAAACCCTAAGAGTAGGGTGTTGCCATGTGATAAGTGAATGAGGCAAATGAAACCCTAAGAGCAGGGTGTTGCCATGTGATAAGTGAATAAGGAAAGGAAACCCTAAGGATAGGGTGTTCAATGAATCATGTTATGGTGATATGAAAGGTCTCGATATGAGATGTGGTGATGCTTAACTGTTGAATTGTATGTTTCTAGTGCATTTAACTTTATATGTTTGTTCTCTCTGAGTTGATATCTACATACTGCAGGGCTTCTTATTTTCAATACATATCTCGTAAATTGCAGGTGATGAGATATGACATGCCCTAGAAAGGGATGTTACTGAGACATGATATATGTTGAATACATGAGTTATGATGTTTCTTATGATATGATATGGCAGGCCGTGTGAGCCTTGTGAGAAATGTTAAATGAGTTATGAATTCTGTCTAAAACGTACCCATAATGTTAATGTTAGACTTAGATGCCCTGAACACCGTAGAACCCCTTTGAGAGGTATGTGCCTTAGGGGTGAAACGACCTACCTAGCGTGTGTTTAGATGGTCGGTGGCTCGTGTTTAACAATAATCCGTGCGTGTGTCACGGTGGCACGAGGAAAGAGAGGCAGTGTTCAACAATAATCTGTGCGTGTGTCACGGTGGCACTGGAGTAAATAGGGGTTATTCAACAATAATCCGTGCGTGTGTCACGGTGGTAACCCAGACTCTCCGCCTGTGTACTCAGGTAGGAGGAGTCCAGTTTACACTCTTTTGAGAGTGCAGTGAGGTCGTGTGAGCCTGAGGTTCTTTGACGCAGACCAGGACAGCAGTCAGACTTAGCATTTCCCGGGTGTGTCGCTAAGTCTTGTACGGTGTGGCCGTAGTGCACTGCGAGTCTCTATGCAGAGTACACTGCATAGATCAGGGCATAAGCTAAAATATGATCATATAGGTTCACAGAGTTCCTTATAAATGAAAGAGTTAAGGAAGACTATAGCATAGTCTTCTAGTAGTTATTCTTTGGATGCAATATTTACATTCTTTGTTATTTCAATTATATTGTTTTAGAACTGCTCAGTGTAGTATTTATTGTTGTTAAATTTCATAACATTTATTCAAAGTTATATCTGTAATCACATTAGTGCCTTAGACTGTTTCCTTGAAGTACTCATTCACTGAGCGAGTAGGCTCACCCCTCTACTCAAACATTTTAGGGTTAACCGCGTGGACTTGAAGATGGTCAGAGCATCAGTGTAGACCTGCTACAAGAGTTAAGTACAAGATTAGTTGAGTCAGTCGGTCCTTGTCACTCTAGGTCCTCAGTAAGAGATAAGAGAGAGAGTTGTAATTACGATGTGTAATATTGTTCCTCTTTGATATGTATGCTAATTAGCAAGTTTTATGTGCATAAGGTGTGAGAGACATCATGAATGTTTATACATGTACCTTTACTATTGAAGTCTGATTAGTAAAAGAAATGTTCAGATTCCTTTGTTAAGATGTTATGTGGTTCAATGCGGGGAAACAAGAGTTTTAAAGAAAAGAAAAAAAGTTAAGGGTGTTCTTTGTGTTACATATAAGTCCTATCTTATGCCCTAATCTCATGATTTGAGGAAATTGTGAGATCGGGGTGTAACAGCTTGGTATCAGAGCTTAGGGTGAGTTGTCAAGGACCATTAAGTTAGCAAGTTAGAGTCCTATGTGTGGCAGATAGGAGATGTTTGATGTTAGCTTTGGGGATTTGAGTATTTGGATATCCTGGCCCGATATCTGAGTACTTGGATCAACCAGTACAAGCTACTCTATCTATTCTTTCACGTATACCCTGGCCAGGTATACAGTGGAAGAATGGGCTAGAGAGGAACCCTAGAAATGTTAGGGTTAGAAAACGAGAAAAGAAACAAGAATTAAGAGCATAAATGTAAAAAGAGATAGAAATTACATTTCATAATGTTGTTTTTGTTGGAAATGTATAGAAATGCTCTTATATGTTTGAATTGAAATATTCAATACTTTGAAATATGGGTCTTTAATATCTGTTGTACACTATGTAGTTGTAGCATTTATTGATTTCATTCTTTGTAACAAGTAGACTAGAATTGACCTTTGAATGAGCTATTGTTAGTGGATAAGTTTTCTTCCACATTTCTGAGATGAATAGGAGTTGAGTAATCCTTTGTAGTTCTTGGCTTCAAGACTTCAGGTTTGGCCTGGTCCGGCTGGCAGGATGCGTTACTGGGATCTAATGACTCCTATTAATAGTATAATAAGAATAGACTCTAGATAATTAGACCCACATCAGAGTAAAAATGTACATACAGTAAGATGTTGAAACATATGGGCAAGATCAGAACAAATAAGAATCAGTTGAAACTGGTGTTTGAGGTTCAATTTTGGGGCCTCATATGAGAAACCCTTAATTGGGAATAATAGAACATGATATGAAGTTCATAATCAGTTTATTGATTAATATTATATGAGCTATACATATGAAATATGGAAAAGATATGTGAAATGTATGTATGGTTCTAGATAGCAAGAATCGATCATGAAGAATGGATCATATAATTGAGTTTAATGCTTTTATGAACTCTAAAGTAAAGGCTGAGTAGAAGAATAGAGATGAGCATTCAATAGGTCCATAGAAGTGAAGAGTCTTCAAAAGAGTAAAAGTGAAGAAGAATCATATGATCATATAATTCATAAGACTAGAACAACAAACTAGTTCCTAAGTGAAGAACGTAGGTGTAGTTTAACGAATGAATAAGTCATACAAGGGTAGACAATATTCAGGAGGGACAACTTGATTGAAAGAGAAACTGTGTTTGACCCATGCATGATCCCTTTGATTTAAAAATGAAGAATATTTAAGGTATTAAGAGAATGTTTGAATACAAGAATTCTAAGTCTCAAAATCATCTTCTCTCTCATATATTCCTTAACAATAGCAAGGTGGGAATGAAATGATAAGAAAATGAATCATATATGATGCATAACTACCTTGGTAGTGTCATCTAGTGAATGTAATAGTGACATACATTACGATGAAGTGCGATAAGAAATAAATTCTTGTGTGATAGCAAGAATGATGAATAATCTATTCTTACCTTGAATGTTTTAATGTTAGGGATGTTTATTGTATATGATCAAAATGAGAAGGAGAGGTAGCAAAACATAAGTAGTAAAGAATGAGGAGAGAGATAAAGGAAAACACTAGCTTTGTGTAATATGTGAACTCGTTTTTAGAAGTATGCTTTGTTGAACGCATACTAAGGTATGTAAGTTGGTTCTATGTATGATTTCAGTGTATTTGTGCAAGCTATATGATTAAAGGTGTATGATAGTTGTAGTAATTCATACCAGATATGCATCCTAGTATTGTGTATTTGTAATATGGTGATACAGTTTGGATGATGACGGAAGACATGGAGGGATATCCTGAATAAGGTAGTTATACCTATTCACTCATATTAATAAGAAGGGATGATAATCAGATTGTCTGGACAAGTAACCCTAATGAGGTGTAGCTTGTTATACCTAGCTCTAATATAACTGAGTGATGGTAATTGAGTATGATTAATGCTTGAATGACTGATACAATTGTGGATTACTTTATTACTGTGGTTGAAACCCTAAAACGATATAATACGATGGTTACACTTTGAATTGTGTGTGGGCCCATAACCCACAGGTCCCAGGATCGAAACATGATAGTATGGAATGAGGTGGTAATGCTTCACCTCATGCATCCATGACCCAATGGGGATGCCAAGAGTAGTATTGTGCAATTGATTGTTGAATCTAGCCTTTTAATTCAAGACTGTTTTGCTATTTAAATAGCACTTTATTAAAGTTTAAAACAGCATGGTGAACTCGCTTTTGTCACTTAAAGGTGATACAGAACAATAGAACTTTCTGAGCCGCATAAGTTGAGATAGTTGTATCAGAGTATCATAATTGCGCAGCGAAAGCGTGGTGGTTTATCTTTGCATTCTATGTTTGACTGCGGCATAAAGAATTTTCTTGATATCATTGAGAACTATTTGAAATATGTTGTGATTTAGTAAAGAATTAAAAGATCTAATGTTGAAAACTACATTCAGGTATGAAATACAAGAATATAATGACATGGAAGGTTTTAGAAGCTTAGAATAACCTTGAATGTATCTTTCTTGTAGGTTCATGTTTCGAGGACGAAACATTCTAAGGGGGGGAGAGTTGTTACGACCCCATCTGAGCTTAATTGGTAAACTAGGGTTTACCTGGATGATTACATATTTAATTGGATTGATCATTGCTTAAATCTAATTAATGATGATATCTCAATTATAATATGTTAAACCTAATGAGAACCCCAAGCATGCTATCTCTTTGTATAATTAGGGTTTGAGATATATAAACTCTAGTCGGTTGAATTAGGGTTTTCAACAAATAAGCTCATTTGGGAAGGAATGATAGAGTCAGGCATAGAAAAATAGAAATGATAGTTGGATGCTTGGGTAGCACGGCCATGGTGGGTAGCACGGTCGTGCTAGGTCATTGGTGGCACGGGCATGCAAGGCCACACGGTCGTTTTGAAAAAAATTGAACTATTAACCAACTTTTATACTCAAATCTGCTGAAAACAATGCACCACATCCGTGGTAGGAAGCATGGCCGTGCTGGGTCCATCTTGCACGGCCGTGGCAGCTAGCACGGTCGTTCTGAGGCATTTTTGCTTCAAATGACATTTCTGCAGATTTCTGGATAGCAGTGCACTGTTCTATTTTTAATTATTTATTTCTAACTTCAAATGATCTCCAATTTTAACTGAAGCTTTACCGATCAGTTATAAACAACGTTCTAAATTTCCATAATTTTTTGAGAAGGTTTGATCTCTGAAATAAACGAATTACAGTAACTTTTGTATAACTGAATATTCAGCCAATATAATAAACGTTGAGTGTAGGGTCAATATGCAATTGACCCAAGCAGCTCAATTTCTCTATATGTTCGAACACACACACTAGCAGCTCTCATAATTCGCAATTCATTCCAGAGAAATGAGCTCCTAGAGAGAGAGGGAGAGTTAGGGTTTGAGAGGAGAAGGTGGTGGAATTGCTGAATTAGGGTTTTGCGGTCCGAGGAATGGTGAAATCAAGTAAGTTTAGCTTCTTTGTATAACCTTTCTTGGTGAATCTTCTCTCACATGTCAAGATTCCATCCCTCCCCTGATTTGATCCAAAATGGTATCAAAATTTCCCCTTTTCTCACTCTTTCTTCATAATCCCTCATTTTCAAGGTTTCCGAGTTGAATGGAAGAAGAATTGGGAGATTTGCTAGGGATTTGATATGAGTTCGAGATTCCCTGAGTTGAGCTGCAGTTTTGAGGTGTTTTCACACCTTAGGGTGAGTGGGTTCTTCCTTTAAACAGTATAATGCACGAAATTTGATTATAGCATCCAAATCCCTAATTGCTTGGTATGTGATTCTAAACCCTGAAATGTCCGTTTAATTTAAGTTGTTGCAAATTGATATGATATGGATTCCTTCTCTATTTGAATGACTCTTTGATGGTAGATTCACATCAGAAACGTATACAACACATCCTAGTAAGAATGCTTTTCAGATTTATACCATATGATGTAATTAGGGTTTAACCTAATTGAGATATCACTAGAGTTTCAACCTTAGTGAAGAGACATTTAGTCTTGAACTAAGTCTAGATCTTAATGCTCCTAATAAAGCGCATGTCTAACATATTTCAATATCCAAGCCCATTTGGATTCACCATTAAGTCTATGACTTTTGATTTCATTAAGTTGAAGCTCAATCGAGCTGTAGCACGGCCGTGGTGGGTGACCACGACCGTGGTGAAGGGTCTGTGCCACGGGCGTGCTAGGTAGCACGGCTGTACTGAATGCTTTTGAAACTCTGATCTCTATACACCACGACCGTGGGGAAGAGCCACGACCGTGGTGAGGTAACTGTGCCACGGCCGTGGGGTGACACCACGACCGTGTTGAAGCAAACCCTAAATGAATACTTAAAGGTCAAAGTTTAATGAAGAGGACTAGTAATCTTATATGAATACTTAAAGTGGTTAGGATGTACCTCATGGGTTACCTTATTTGAATTTTATTCTTGGTGCATGATATCTCAGTGAATAGCATGGAAACCTAAATTTAGTTCAATTTCCATGGTTTCATACATATATTGATTGTATATGATTGTTGAAAGCAGTCTTTAATTTGTGAATGTTTATATCGTGTGAAATCCTTATGAGAGTCATGTGATAAGTGAATGAGGCAAATGAAACCCTAAGAGTAGGGTGTTGCCATGTGATAAGTGAATGAGGCAAATGAAACCCTAAGAGCAGGGTGTTGCCATGTGATAAGTGAATAAGAAAAGGAAACCCTAAGGATAGGGTGTTCAATGAATCATGTTATGGTGATATGAAAGGTCTCGATATGAGATGTGGTGATGCTTAACTGTTGAATTGTATGTTTATAGTGCATTTAACTTTATATGCTTGTTCTCTCTGAGTTGATATCTACATACTGCAGGGCTTCTTATTTTCAATACATATCTCGTAAATTGCAGGTGATGAGATATGACATGCCCTAGAAAGGGATATTACTGAGACATGATATATGTTGAATACATGAGTTATGATGTTTCTTATGATATGATATGGCAGGCCGTGTGAGCCTTGTGAGAAATGTTAAATGAGTTATGAATTCTGTCTAAAATGTACCCATAATGTTAATGTTAGACTTAGATGCCCTGAACACCGTAGAACCCCTTTGAGAGGTCTGTGCCTTAGGGGTGAAACGACCTACCTAGCGTGTGTCTAGATGGTCGGTGGCTCATGTTTAACAATAATCCGTGCGTGTGTCACGGTGGTACGAGGACAAAGAGGCAGTGTTCAACAATAATCTGTGCGTGTGTCACGGTGGCACTGGAGTAAATAGGGGTTATTCAACAATAATCCGTGCGTGTGTCACGGTGGTAACCCAAACTCTCCGCCTGTGTACTCAGGTAGGAGGAGTCCAGTTTACACTCTTTTGAGAGTGTACTGAGGATGTGTGAGCCTGAGGTTCCTGACGCAGACCAGGACAGCAGTCAGACTTAGCATTTCCCGGGTGTGTCGCTAAGTCTTGTACGGTGTGGCCGTAGTGCACTGCGAGTCTCTATGCAGAGTACACTGCATAGATCAGGGCATAAGATAAAATATGATCATATAGGTTCACAGAGTTCCTTATAAATGAAAGAGTTAAGGAAGACTAGAGCATAGTCTTCTAGTAGTTATTCTTTGGATGCAATATTTACATTCTTTGTTATTTCAATTATATTGTTTTAGAACTGCTCAGTGTAGTATTTATTGTTGTTAAATTTCATAACGTTTATTCAAAGTTATATCTGTAATCACATTAGTGCCTTAGACTGTTTCCTTGAAGTACTCATTCACTGAGCGAGTAGGCTCACCCCTCTACTCAAACATTTTAGGGTTAACCGCGTGCACTTGAAGATGGTCAGAGCATCAGTGTAGACCTGCTACAAGAGTTAAGTACGAGATTAGTTGAGTCAGTCGGTCCTTGTCACTCTAGGTCCTCAGTAAGAGATAAGAGAGAGAGTTGTAATTACGATGTGTAATATTGTTCCTCTTTGATATGTATGCTAATTAGCAAGTTTTATGTGCATAAGGTGTGAGAGACATCATGAATGTTTATACATGTACCTTTACTATTGAAGTCTAATTAGTAAAAGAAATGTTCAGATTCCTTTGTTAAGATGTTATGTGGTTCAATGCGGGGAAACAAGAGTTTTAAAGAAAAGAAAAAAAGTTAAGGGTGTTCTTTGTGTTACATATAAGTCCTATCTTATGCCCTATCCTCATGATTTGAGGAAATTGTGAGATCGGGGTGTAACAGTTATTCTCCGCAATAGGTATGTAATTTATCAAGTTGTGAGTCCTGGACATGATTGCAAGAAAAGGAAGCTCGCCCTCCTTGTGGGTAATGTCAACTTCACTAACAACACAAAGAGGTCACTAAATCTTGAGATGGAGGATGCAGGCCCTGACGAGGCTATGGACACAACCACCGATACGTCAGGATTGCTTGCTGCCATCCACTAAAGCATTATGTTTACTGATCAATCCC
The DNA here is from genome assembly GCA_963693085.1 of Alisma plantago-aquatica. Classification (NCBI taxonomy): domain Eukaryota; kingdom Viridiplantae; phylum Streptophyta; class Magnoliopsida; order Alismatales; family Alismataceae; genus Alisma; species Alisma plantago-aquatica. The sequence goes on along the minus strand of OY856410.1, from coordinate 1,295,982,070 downwards.
TCTATGTTTTCTGCATGATGAATATTATCTGCTAGAATATCCGTGGAGCATGCTCCAAGGATAAACTTGTTCTTCTCAAAGGATATAAAAGGAAATACAATCTCCAAATATTAGTTATTGTTCAGCCTTGTTGTAGTGGCAGTAAAGTCGATGGCACCATCAAGAAACTTGGTTACTCATCATCTCATAGAGTTGAAGCGTTGGGCTTCTCTGGGGGCATCTGGGTCCTTTGGGACAGTTACCGTTGCACTTTTGCCATCTTGCAAAGTCACTGCCAATATGTGTACTGCTGTATAAACAACTCTTGGTTGCTTACCTTCATTTATGGTAGTCCAAATCCACAATAATGTGATCTTCTGTGGCATAGGCTAACATGCCTTTCCTCCCACATCAATGGTGCTTGCGCTCTTGTTGGGGACTTCAATACTATGCTTGACATCTCTGAGAAACAGGGTGGGCGTGGCTTGGGCCGACGTTCCAACCTTAAATTTAATTCCTTCCTTGTTACTTCTGGTCTTAAAGACATGGCTTCCTCGGGATACCGCTTTACTTACAAAAAGGGAAGGCTACTAGAAAAGCTCGACAGAACTATTGCTAATGAGGACTGGCTAGCCGTGGAAGGAGGAATGAATATTCATGTGCTCTCACGCCTGCATAGTGACTATAATCCCATACTACTATCTGGGCACCACCAACAGCCGAGAGGTCATCACTTCAAAACAAAGATGAGCTAGGGCCTCATCCCAACATTCAAGACAGAACTCCTCCCCGCCTAGGATGGCACACGTTCATACTTGGAGGTGTTGCCTACTTTCAAAGCGGCTGCAATCAAATGGGAAGCTCACAGACTGAAACAACAACATAAACATAAAGATGTCCTTCTTCGCAAGATTGAAAAATGTCACGTAACATCCCAATCATATCTTCCTTATGTTTCAAACCAATTGCGTTCTATTGATCTTCAGGAACAACTTAATACCATCCTCCTGAGGGAGGAGGAAGATTGGAAACTACACTCAAATATTAATTAGCTGTAGCATGGTGATGGCAACAATAAATTCTTTCATGCATATGTAAAGTCTCGAAGGCAGCATAATAAGATATCTAGGCTCCATGATGTCAATGGAACCTTAATCACTTATCCAGATCTTATAAAGTTGCATGTATGTGAATTCTTCAGCCATCTCTTATGCACCCCTACCTCCTTGCCGACAGATTGGGAGGCCATCCGCCGATATGTGGGTGAGATTTGGCCCATTACTAATACACATCTTCTTGGGCGAGTTCCAGACACTTATGAGATCAAGAGAATCCTCTTCTTAATGGCCCTAAACAAGGTGTCGAGTCCGGATGGTATCCACAACAGCTTCGTTCAAAGCAATTGGTCGCATGTAGGTGGCTCATTCATTTCTACTGTCTAGGTTTCCTTCACCACCAGTCGGGTGGACCCTTGCATTGTGGATTCCTTGCTTATGCTCATTCCAAAAGTGGCTAATCCTCCACGGTGCTCTGAGCTTCGTCCCATCTCACTTAACAATTGTTGTTTCAAACTTATCTCCAAGATTATTGTGGAATGACTTAAACCTATCCTGAATGACTGGATCTCTATGAATCAGTCTAGCTTCATTCTAGGTTGTCACATTAGTATTAACATCCTCCTTGTCCAAGAAGTGGTTCATTCTATGATAACAAGCAAGGCAAAAAAAAAATGGGTGGCTATCAAGCTAGACCTCTCTAAGGCGTTCGATCGCATGAGTTGGCCTTTCATTGAGGACACCCTGGAAAAGACTGGAATTCCTAAGAGCCTCTCTAGGATAATTATGCAAATAATATATCAAGGCAGTACATTGATTCTATGGGAAGGTGCACCTATGGACCCCATCATATCCATCCAAGGTGTTCGACAGGGTGGCCCAATCAGCCCCTATATTTTTGTACTCTGTATGGAACGCCTTAGCGAAGCAATCTCCAAGGCGGTGACCGCTAGTATCTGGAAGCCGATTATGATCACTAAGGTTGGCCCACCTCTCTCTCATGTGATGTTTGCTGATGACATCTTACTGATGGTTGAGGTGTCTATTTCCCAAGCTTCTAACATCAATAGGAATCTAAAGGAATTCGCCCTCATGTCCAGACAAATTATCTCTAAAGAGAAGTCATGTTGTTACTTCTCCCCCAACACCGCCATATCCGAGCAGAGAGCTTTCTATCGCCACATGGGTATACCAAGAACTATTGATCTGGGTCGCTATTTGGGAGTACCCGTTCTGCACCATCTGCCCAATAAGCATACTCACTCACATATCCTACGCTCCATTAGAGGTCACATGGATAGCTGGTCTGCCCGTACTCTATCCCTTACGGGCCACATCACTTTGGCAAAATCTTCTCTGTAGTTTATTCCCTCTTACACTATGCATAGTCTGCCAAGTTATCTCCTACTCTCTGTGATGATATTAACAAGCACATCAGGGAATTCACTTGGTATAATGGTTGTGAACAAAAAAGATGTCCTTAGTCTCTTGGGACAAGCAAACTAGGAGCAAGTCGTTGGGCAGGCTAGGACTCAAGGACACTAGGACCCAAAATGTGGCCTTAATGATGAAGATTGTATGGCAATTCCTAAATAATTCCCCAACTCAGTGGGTTGAGGTGATGAGAAACAAGTATGTCTAGAATGGAGTTCCCTCTAAGAAGTCAGGCTCCTCCGCATGGGTCTTTATCAAAAGTCACCTATCCAAGCTTGAAGTTGTGTGCCATAAAACTATTAACTCTGGTCGTAATAAAAATGTATGGTGAGATAAGTAGTTGTTGGGTAAATCAATACTCGATATTGCTCCCAATACATCTATCCTTGAGGACCTTAGTGATCTTACAGTGCATTGCATGTCTCCTGGAGCAGGCATGTGGGATTGGGATTTCATTCATGCCTACTTACCACCCGATGTGTGGTGGTTTATTCAGCATAACATACCTCCCAGTGTAGATGCAGGGGCAGATACTTGGTCTTGGCCCATGGAGCCTAGTAGGGAGCTAACGTCCAGCACTGCTTATGCTTGGTTGAAAGATCAACAATCACTTTCACCGCCCACGAGATGGAAGACGCTCTGGGCACTTCCTCGACCTCCTAAACATAAAACCTTCCTCTGGTTACTCAAACACTGTACCATTCTCACGAATATGGAGAAGGTGAGTCGTCATATCATTGTGGATGATGTTTGTCTCGTTTTCATGCAAGAAGTTGATACGTTAGTCCACTGCCTTCGTGACTGTCCTACAAGCCTAAAGGTATGGCAGCTTCTCAATATGGAGCCCTCTTTTTTCACTATGTCGGAGGATGAGTGGATCACCCACATTATACATGGCAACATCAATGTTGAGGACAAAACTCTTCGATGTATTGGTGATGGACCATCTGGCATGCACGCAACGAATTTATCCATGGTGGTAAACAGACCCCTCCCCAGGTGTTGGCCTCCCTTACCCATGGCAACTCAAAAGCAATACTCCCACTCTAGAAAAGCATTTCCCTTACTGTTGGAACTTAGAGAAGTTATCCTCCTCAGTCGTTACTACACCAATGGGTTGTGTTTGTCGATGCTGCTTTCCAACACCATATGCTCAAGATGGGCATAGGCGTCCATGTAACTGATGGCAAAGGTGACTGTCTATGGGGCCATGGTACTTTCGGATATTCAACCTCAGCTTTGGAGGTAGAGGTAAAGGGTATTATCCTTGCAATGAATACTTGTATATAGAAGAACTGGAGTGCGCCTATTATCCTATCAGACTCATCAACAGCCATTGATATCCTACAACAAGTGAATAAACCTGCCTATAAATTCCAACCTTTAAGGAGAGAGTACTGCCACACACTCTCCTTATTGCCAAATCTCCAACTTTCATTTATTAGTCAAAAGCATAATCTGGTGGCAGACAACATTGCAAAACACTCCATGTATTCTGCTACCCAGTGTAGTTTTTCCTATTTAAAGTCTGATTGGCTACCCATGGATATTAACATCCAGTTTTCTGTAATTTGGTCCAAAATAGAGATCGGGGTGAATAATATCTAATCTCTATGGTTCCAAAAAAATGTATAACTAAAAATTGAATTCAAATGGATAAATGAACTTGGAATATGAAATATGAGTTCATGAGCCTATTACCAGGTGACCTTCACAAATTCTCATGGTATCTCTAGTTGATCCATGTTTTTGTTCTTATAATTTTTTATACTAGTGCATTGCCAGGGTTTTATAGTAAGGATAGTGATGAAGAGAATCAAAGCATTTTGTAACAGATGCATAGGAACTAGATTGGAAACTAATGGTTAAAGTTTAAAGAAAAATATGAAACTTTTAGTAAATGCATGGGAATTAGATTTGAGAGTGACAGAACTAAAAATGAATTGGAATTAGTCACCATGAATGTAGAGGAAAGGAAAGACGCCAAAATAAGATCTAGACAATCTAAAAGAGTTTGTGGACGTAATTAAATTGAAGAGAATATATATAGATATATCTAAGAGTTTTTTTTTTAGTGGGGAGTCAAGACATCTTCTTATTCATTTTGTTCTACTCTTGTAAGTAAATTTAGAAAAAATTGTACAACTAATAGAACTCTCGGCGCTAAACATGATAGTACGACTACAATTACATGCATCACTATCTATGAGATCTATAATCTCACTAGGTGGTCTCACATAAATGTAGTCACGTCTAGGGTTCTTGAGATGGAGTTTAGCCAATTTATCAACACCCTTATTATGTTCCCTCTTAACAAAACATGTTGTCTTGTTATCACCAAGTCATCTTTGGATCTTTATAATTGAATATACATATTTGGGATAGTCTAGATGTCTGCTTACAATCATGCTTAGAGCCGCCAAACAATCACTTTCTACACAAACTTTATTAAGGTTTTCCAACGCTGTGAATTTAAGAGACAAAAAATGTCAAAGAAATTTGCCATCATCGGGTCAATAGTATGCAACATATCACCCAAGCCTTGTAACCATCTTCATTTTCCCTTACACTCACCACAATGACTTCATACTTCTTTGACATAGCTTTTTCCGATGTTTATTTTTACATTTCTCTCTTTCGGTTTAGACCAACCTGCAACAGCACTAGCTTCATTTATCTATGTGCTTTCCCACACTTTAACAGTGGAGGCTACATCCTTGCTAATGTATAGAACTAGGTGTTCAATCTAGTATCACCTTGATGAAATTTTCTCTTCAGCCATTCCCATGTTTCATTTGAAATAAAGAATTTTTGAATCTATGAGGCTTCTAACAACTCTTCTAAAACTTTATTTACATATGCACAGTCTATCAAGACTTCTCCCAAACTGACTGGCATATTCTCAGCACAAAGCTAGTCAAGTACACGTTGCTACATGTTATGTGTAACCTTAGATATACATCAATTCTTTGTAGCTCCAAAGAATTGCATCAGTATGGACATAATCATCACTCACATATTTTTATTTGTATATTTTTGTTTGTGGATATAGTATGTGTATAATTTATATTCTAAGTATATGGTGAATGGATATGTATATATATTTATAAATAAAATCCCTCAATAAATATTAATACTTAAATACTTTGGCATAAGCAACACAAAATGAAAAGGTTGATTGACCAAGCACGGGCATACCAAAGTGTGGTGTGTATCTCGAGGAAGTGTGACAGTGGTCATGTGAGTTTGCAAAATTGGGTGCATTTCTATTGTGTTGATTTTTGGGTCAGGTTTAACTAGGTGGCCTTAATAGGATTAAGTCCCTAGAAGCATATATATGAACTGTGATAAGGGGTCGAGCATTCCATCTATCTGAGAATTACATTGGATGCAATTAGTAAGTTTTGCCTACCATAGTAATTGGTTATGGACGCCAACATTGGTTGGATAGTAACTCAATATATTTTGGATCTTAACTCACTAGAGGATTATATGTTGCAATCTTCCAAATTGATGGTGACGGTCATGAATTTGAACAAAATAGTGAGAGTGATAATTAATTAAAGCCCTAATAAATATCATCAATATCTTCAAATCAAACTAGAAGTATTTTGACAAATCCAAATTTTCTTTTGTAGAAACAAATAGCAAACAACAAATCTTTTTTGTTATAATAGGCCCTTGAGAAGGGAAAAATTGAATGGGAACAACTTTCATGATTTGTTTAGGTATTGTAGAATGATTCTCACTCATGAGCGCAAGCCTATGTCCCAGAAACACCAGAGCTAGATGAACCCCCTTCCAATGTGCATAAGATTGAAAGAGATGCTTACAAGAAGTATTTTGACGATGTTGTAGACATCAAATGCTTGATGATATGTTCTATGAACTATGAGTTGCAAAGACAACATGAAAACATGGACATTTTTGAGATGGTAACACATCTTAAGAATATGTACCAGATCAGGCGAAGCAAGAGATATGTGATGTCTCAAAATCACTCTCTTTAAGTGCAATATGACAGAGGGAGATCAAGTAGGGCCTTATGTGCTCATGTTGATTGGGTACATGGAAAACCTAGAGAGACTGGGATTTCCTTTAGGACAAGAGTTGACCACGGACATGATTTAGCAATTGTTGCCTGAATTATATAGACAATTTGTCATGAATTATAACATGAAAATTTTTGGTAAACTGGGCGTGTGGTTTTGAATCGAAACTAGGGAAACAAAAGGTTGGGCTGTTAAGAAGCATCAATATACTGCAAACACAACTCACACAGAAGTATGAAGATACTATTGACAGGTTCTGTAACGAACTTATTCAGAAATACAACAGAATTCTTGAACTTGAGGAGGAAGACTAGAAACAGAAATGCCATCTGTAATGGAATATAGAAGGGGATACGAATTCAAAGTTTTACAATGCATATGTAAAACAGAGGAGACACAATAATACCATCACTATGTTAAAAAAGAGTAATGGGGAATGGACGACTGGAGAGGAAGAGATCCACGAGCTAATTGTCAACCATTTCAAAAACATTTTTACAGAGAATCATGTGGTGGACGGAGAAAAAATTAAGAAGTTTTGTGGTAAGTTCAATAGACTTAATGGACTCGATCAAGACAAGGTAACAACACTTCCTTCGCTTGATGAGATTTACAAAGCTTTACAATCTACAAACCCCAAATAAAGATTGTGGTCCGGATGGGGTAGATGGTTCCTTCTTGCTTGCTAATTGGCATGTAGTCAAACAATCTGTACTGAGAATAATACGGTCTGCAATCGGAGGAGAAGCTTTGGCCGAGGAGATGTGTGATGCAAATATAGTACTGATTCCTAAAGTGATGAAGCCAGAGTGCTGCACACAGCTAAGACCAATCTCGTTAAACAATTTATCACTGAAGCTAACATCCAAGGTGATAATCGGGAGAATCAAGGACCATCTTGCGCAATGGATATCTCCAGCCCAAAGCGCATTTGTTCCTGGAAGAAGGATTTCAGACAATATAGTAGCTGTGCAGGAAATTCTTTTCAACATGCGTAGGAAAAATGCACCTCAGTCTATGGCAATCAAGATTGACCTATCGAAGGCATACGATAAGATGACATGGCCGTTTGTACCTGATACACTTGATAAGATTGGAATGCCAGTTAGTGTTACTAATTACATCATTAACTCAATTTCAGGAGGAAGAGCTACTGTAATTTGGCAAGGGAGGAAAGTAGGAAGATTTAAGGCATCTAGGGGTCTTCGGCAGGGAGACCCACTCTCGCCATATCTCTTTGTTCTCTGTCTGGAAAGGCTTAGCCAGCTAATTGAGGAAAAGGTAGCGAAGAAGGAGTGGACACCCAGCAAGTTATCTTCTAGGGGTCCTTGGATTTCTCACTTATGTTTCGCAGACGACATGATTCTTTTTGCCAAAGCCAACCAAACCCAAATGGATACTATTCTGAAATGTTTCGAGGAATTTGGTGTTGTGTCGGGGCAGACCATTTCTATAGCAAAATCGAGCACCTTCTCTAAGTATGTACCCTGAAGAATAAGGAAATAGATCTATACAAGGAGCGGCATTCCGTAAGTACAGGACTTGGGAAAGTACTTGGGTGTGTCGTTGATACATGGTAGAGTGAACCATGGAATGTATGGTGATATCCTTAACCGCATTAGCAACAATATCAATGCTTGGTTAGCCTGTTGCTTATCTCTGTCTAGCAGAACGGCTATGGCCAAGGCGACTTTAACTGTAATTCTAGGTTACATCATGCAGACTTTAGTCTTACCCATGAAGATATGTGATAGAATCGATAGCAGTATTCGATCCTTCATCTGGGGTGGCAACCACAAGGCACACCCGGTGTCCTTAGTGGTGTGGAACAAGATGACGTCGAGTAAAAAAGAAGGGGGTTGGGCATCAAGGCCATGAGAGAGTGGAACCTAGCTCTTATTAGTAAGCATTGTTGGGAAGTCATGTCGGAAAGGAACTCAATCTGGTGCCAAAGCATGAAGCACAGGATGTTGAACAGAGATAGTATAATTATCCCTAACATATCAAGATTGGGTCGTGCAGCATTCAAATGCAAAGAGTTCATGGAAGAAAACACTTACTGGAACCCTATCACTGGCGAGTCACTCAATGTCTGGCAGGATAGATGGTGGAGCATGGATCATATCTTGAAAGATAGGACCTACAAACCGATTCCCCCAGATCTCGAAGATCTTAAAGTCGCAAGCCTTGTCAATTTGGACAATGACTGGGATGTGGAGTTTCTCAAAGAGTACGTGATGGAGGAGGACCTGAAGGAAATTATCAAAGTCAAGGTACCAAATAATACAAATGGGAGGGATATCATCGTCTGGGCGCACACTGATGATGGACAATTTCGATCCCAATCTGCTTATAAAAGGTTGAGAAGTTTGAAGCATATTAAGGTAGAGGGAAAATGGGACCCGGTGTGGAAGATAAAGGCCCCTGAGAGGTTGCGGATGTTCCTATGGTTGGTAGGACATAATGCTTTACTGACAAACAGCAAAAGAACAACTCGGCACATGTCCACTGATAGCAGCTGTCATCGTTGCGGTGGATAAGAGGAGAGCGTGCTCCATGCCCTGAGAGACTGCGCAAAAGTGGCTCCTATCTGGAAGGAATTGTTAGAAAGGCAGTTTTGGGACCGTTTCTTTGGGGAGGAAAACCTATGGAAGTGGCTGGAATGGAGTTTGACACAGGAAGCTAGAGTAACCAACATGATAATCGTGGGTTGTCACTACATTTGGAGGTACATGAATAAATATGTGCTGGAGAAGACAACAATGCCCTTGAGTTGCCAAGTGAACCAAATTCGATCGGAAGCTTCTTTTAATGGAGAGGTGCGTGCAGGTATTAACATCCTCAAGGTACCTAAGGGTATGGATGTTCGATGGTGTCCACCTTCTCCCAATGAACTGAAATTCAATGGAGATGCAGCTTACAAAGCTGGGACAGCTTGTGTTGCTGTAGTATGCAGGAACAGTCGGGGACAATGGAAAGGAGGATGGAGTAAAAGAATCTTGACCGATAACGCTCTGTTGACAGAGATCCGAGCTATTGACCTTACAGCAAGTATAGCTGAGGAACTAAAAGTAGATTATGCTACTATTGAAATAGATTCTTCTGAAGCAAGGAAAGCAGTGGGGAAGCAACCTGAAGAAAACTCGAGGTTGGCTCCATGGACTGCTGAAATCAGAAGGAAAATGAAGAGAGAATGGAAGGTGACTCACACTCATAGAGGAGGTAACATGGTTGTGGATACCCTGGATAAATGCCACCCAAAAACCTAGGATGGACTTTTAACCTACAGAGCTATCCCAAAGGAGATGGTGAATGTCATTAGCTCTGAAATGTGTAATGGTAGTAGTACTACTAGATTTAATTCCGAGCATTATACTTTAAATTGTATGAACTCCAATGTTTTATCTTGCTTGAGGGAGGTGGGATGAATAAAAAGCTCCCTGACTTCACCAAAAAAAACAATTTTGGTAAACTACTATCAAAATTGCTTGACATGTTGAGAACTGTTGAGACATTGATGAAGAAGGACATTCCTATTTCTGTGATGATAATCAATAGAGGAAACGGGAAATCTAAGGGAAAAGGTAAGGCCAAGAAGAGTTCTAAGAACAGCCTAAAATCCAAGTCTTCTTCACTTAAAGAAAAGGGAGGAGTGAGTAAGGATGGGAATTACCACCTTTGTCACCATCCTGGACACTTGAAAAGAAATTTCCCTTAGTGAAACTTAGGAAGAAGAGCAGGGAATGGAGATCTCAACTTCAGGTATACACATTATTGAGATAAATATGTCTAGTTCATCATCTTAGGTACTGGATACTGGTTGATTATTTCACATATCATAAATGTGAATGATCCAAGAAGAAATAAGCAACATAAGGTGGAACTGTGTGAAGCAAGAGGTGTTACCACTATAGTTGGAACCAATCATCTTCTCAGCCCGCCAGGCTTGTAATAGAATTAGAGAATTTCTATTATGTAACTACCATTAATAGAAACATCATTTTTGTATCTTATTGGGACAAGAGTGTAATCGAATTTCATATCATGAATGATTGATGTCATATTTAAAGTTATACTCTTTTATGGAAGTGGCCCAATGTCTCATGATCTATACTCATTAGTACTAGAGACAATTGTATATAATGTAAATATTATATTACTCAATGACTCAAATAGGATATACCTATGGCATTTTTGTCTGGGCACGTAAATGAGAAACACATTTCTAGACTCCAAAAAGATGGTTATGTAGACTCTTTTGGTTTCAAACCAATAGAGACATGTGAATCTTGTTTATTGTGCATTAGGAAAAAGGCTCCATTCATTCAAAATAGTGAGAGAGCGAGTGATCTATTGAGACTAGTACATATTGATGTATGTGAATCCTTTAGAATAGATTCTAGAGGTGGTTACTAGTATTAAAGAACTTCAATTAGATCGATGAGGAGGATACTTGAACCAAGAATTTGAGGGCCTTCTGCGAGACTATGGCATTGTATCACAATGGACTCAGCCTAAAACATAATGATGTATCAGAAAGAAGGAATTATACTCTATTGGACATGGTGCGATCATCGATAAGTATATCTAATATTCTAACTTCCTTTTGGGGACATACTTTACATTAGACTATGTACCATATAAATTGGTTCAGAAGACATCAATAAGAGATTTTTTTTGGGGGGGGTGACTCAGGAGGTCATCTTATTCATTTCTTTCCTACTCTTGCAAGTCAATTTAGAAAAAATTACAAAATGATTATATGATAATTTATGATCCTTAAATGTCAATATTGATGGTAAATTAATGATTTCAAACACATTGTGGAATATACATTAGCATGTTATTTAATCATGTGTGGAAAAGTTTAAGAAGTTTTCTCAATAGCTGGATTTCAAATAGAATACAATATTACTAAGAATAAAACATTTCAAAACATAAAAATAAGACAACAAAGTATCATTAACCAAGTCAACTTTTCAATTCATTAATTGCAATGTAGATCTTATAACATACACCTCTGCAAAGAAGATATTTTTATTTATGTTAGTCTTGGATGCAATTCTAAACTTCATATGTAAATTAATCTTTATTTTGGTGAGTTCTATGTTTGTAACTGTAAACTTAGGATAAATTGGCAGTATAAAGGTACGAAATATGAAATAAACACATAAAGTTTATTTCTTTACATGCTCCTTTATCGTCAAAATTGATGGATCTCAATGCTCAATAGTTTTAGTAAATGATATTGAATTGAGAGCAAGTAAAATATGGTTGACAAAGGTAAAAGCCAGCAATTCTGATAGATTTACCATCGGCTCAATTTGACTCAACTAGATTCCATAACATTAAGTCATTCTCATGCATACCTAGATGTTCATACTCCTCACAAGACTGTCTAATTTTACATCAATCTAATATATGGTGGAGTCAGAATTGAAAATAGGTGAGGCGTAAAGATAAGATGTTAGTTTTCTAAAATCATAGCCATGGCTGGTATATAACATATCATCATTCATTATGTGGTCATATAAATCAAAAATCAACATTTACAAGAAATACATGATTTAAAAAAATGTATGAATAAAAATTGGTTTCAAATGGATAAATGAACTTGGAATATGAAATACAAGTTCGCGAGCCTATTACCAGGTGCCCTTCAGAACTTCCCTTTGTATCTCTGGTTGATCCATGTTTTTGTTCCTATAGTTTTTTATACTATTGCATTTCTAGGGTTTTATAGTAAGGAAAGTGACGAGGAGAGTCAAAGTTTTTTATAACAGGTGGATAGGAACTAGATTGGAAACAAATGGTTAACATATAGAGAAAATATGAAACTTTTAGCAAATGCATAGGAACTAGATTTGAGAGTGATTGAACTAAAATGAATTCAAATTAGGCACCATGATAGTCGAGGTAAGGAAAGACAACAAAACAAGATCTAGATAAACTAAAAGAGTTTACAGACATAATTAAATTGATAAGAACAGATATAGATATAAATAAGTGTTTTTTTGAAGGGAGTTAGGAGGTCTTCTTATTCATTTTTTCCTACGCTTGCAAGTAAATTTAGAAAAAATTAAACAAACTGATAGAACTCTCGGAGATAAACATGATAGTACTAATACGATTGCATGCATCTCTATCTATGAGATTTGTAATCTCACTAGGTGGTCTCACATAAACGTAGTCACATCAAGGGTTTTTGAGATGGAGTTTAGACAATTCATTAACACCCATATTACATTCCCTCTTAACAAAACATGTCATCTTGTTATCACCAAGACATCTTTGGATCTTATAGTTGAATATGCATATATGGGATAGTCTATATGTCTGCTAATAATCATGCTAAGAGCCGCCAAACAATCAATTTTTACACAAACTTTAATAAGGCTCTTCATTGCTGCAAATTTAAGAGCCAAAAAATGTCAAAGAAATTTTCAATCATCAGGTCAGTAGTATGCAACATATCACCCATGCATCCTAACCATCTTCCTTTATTTTCCCTTGCACTCATTGCAATGATTTGATACTTCTTTGGCATGGCTTTTTTGGTAGTTATTTTGACATTTCCCTCTTCTGGTTTAGACTAACTTGCAACAACACTAGCTTCATTTATCTATGTGCTTTCCCACACTTTCAAAGTGGAGGCTACATCCTTTCTGATATATAGAACTAGGAGTTTATTCGTAGCCTTCTTATTATCGAACACATGTCTATTTCTACAAAGCCAAATATACTTACATGAAACCATGAAGCAGTTGCATCTAGTATCACCTTGATGAATGTTTCTCTTCAGCCATTTCCATGTGTCATTTAAAGCAAAGAGTTTCTGATTCTCTGAGGCTTCTAACAACTCCTCCCAAACTCTCTTACATATTCATAGTCTATCCAGGCAGACATAGTTGTCTTCATATGTTGTTTGTATCTACTATAGATTCTATCAATGTTATGGTGTTTTTGTGAGGATAACACCATGTGGGACTATCGACATAAACATCTGGACCTTGGCAGAAACCTTAGTTTACCATATTACATTGCAATCTCCTTTTACATGGATCTTCTTGCATGATATCATTTGTTTTTAGGATAACTTCATAGTATAGCTACCATGCTTAGATAAATCCAAGACACAAATATCCACCAAAATAGTATCAATAGAAATATTAACTTCCATGATATCTTTGACCATGTCACCAGGGAGTCAATCCATGAGAAATTTCTTATCCCATTCCCCATTGAGGTTTATCAAGGTACTCAACCGAGGTTGATATGTCATCTGATATAGGTCTGAGCACCACTTCTTTCAACAGTTCATCCTTGTTTAACCATATGTCCTCCCAAATGTTTGTGTTGTTACCACTTAATAGAATCATCGTTGAGTGGTTCATAATGAATTTCTTCCCCTTGATATATGCCAGACTACTCAAAAGAGGTTGATATGCTCTTACGATATAGGTCTAAGCACCACTTCTTTCAAGAGTTAATCTTTCTTTAACCATCTATCCTCCCAAATGTTGGTGTTGTTACCACGTAAGGGAATCATCCTTGAGTGGTCCATAATGAATTTCTTCCCCTTGATATATGTCCTTAATCTCGAGGCATTTAAACTTTGCACATTGTTAAGAAATATTTTATAATTAGATATATGAAAAGATGTAGCATGTTTAGTAAGTTTCATCATGTTAAAATATTTATCTCAATGATGCATTTGTGAAATTTGTGTTTTTCATAATCTAGTTGAAATATCATGCATTTAGATGTTGACTTAATGTTAGTAAAAATGTAATGTTTTAAAATATTGTAGCATGTAATTTTACTTAGATAGAGAAGTTTTAATGACATTATAAAATATCTAAACGGATACTATCATCTATTAGGTTTAGAAAAGGGTATTTTTCCACAATTTAGTGTGAAACATTATCTATAAAACTCATTAGTTTTAAAAACATTTGTGTTTTCTTATCTACAAAAGTCATTTTAAGAACACACTATAATATTGTTGTAAGCTATATTAACTTTATATATGAAGTATTTTTTTCCTCATCTTTTCTCTACTTTGTACGATTAAATGTTTAGGAATTTTTACAACATTCTCTATGTCGGTGATTAGAGCTGGCAAAAGCTGATCCGACCCGTCCTATCCGCAACCCGACCCGATTAAATCTAAAACAATATAAACCTGACCCGAACCCGACCCGATTAAACCCAAAACAATATAAACCCGACCCCAACCCAACCCGACCTGATGTTTACTCGAAACTCAATGACTCAGAATTGTCAGACCCAAACCTGACCCGACACCCAACCCGGTGATATCAGGTGACCCGAATCAATGTAAAATAATCACAACCGACTTGACCTGACTCAATATCAACCTGACCTGACATTGACCCAACCCGACGTCAACCCACCCTACACCAACCCAACCCAATGTCAACCCGATCCAACACCAACCTGGCCCTATATCAACATGATTTGATGTCAAACCAACCCTACACTGATCGACTCAATGTCAACCTGACCCAAACTCAATCCAACCGAACACTGACCCGACCCAATGTCAACATGATCGAGTACTAGCGAGTAGCAACTAGCGAGAAGATGAGAAGTCAAGTTTTAGTTTTAGAATATATTTTGAAATGGATTTATCGATATATTATTTTAACAAAAAATAGTTTGCTTGATAATTTGATAGAAGGAAAAGGAAGGGGAAATATATGGGATAATGGATACTAAAAGAAGAAATTAACAAGTAAAAATAATATTTTCTTTATTTTTTAAATTAATGCAATTTATTAGTCATTACTCATTATCACAAGTCATGACATGACCTAAATGAGGTCCAACTCAAAACAACTTGATTATACAAACATACAACCTAAGAAACCCCAACTTGATAACTACCAAATTCAGAATGACTCAATTCAAACTCGAGTTAGCCCTAGGAAATTGTGTAAATTAAAACGGCCTGAAGTGATTTGAGAAACCCAAACCAACCCCATAAATGAATCTGGACAAACTTGTGTCAAAATTGACCCGACCTGAACACGAGTTAACCCAAAAATGCAAAATGAACTGAAGGGACCAAACTGATACTAACCAACTCGACATGAAAGGATAAAATAACCTTAATAATCTTTGACCCATAATGACCTTGGCCAAACCCGAACTGACCCTCCTGATTGCCAACTCTAAAACCTAAACAGACTGAGATTCAACCCAAAATAATTAGACCCGAACAAAATACACAATCCAAGAAGACCCAATCTGATTACTACCCAACCCTAAAATGACTCGACCCAAAGTCAAATTAGCTTGAGGAAATAATGCAAATTGACCTAACCTGATATTAAGATGACTCCAAATAATTTGATTTGAACTCGACCATACCCAAAAATGTAACCTAAATAAATCTATACCAAAATTGACCCAACCCGAACCTGAGTTAACATGAAAATACAAAATGACCCGAAGGGACCCAATCTGATACTAACCCGACTCAAACCCGGCCAGACCTAAAAGAATAAAATAACCTGAATTATCTCCAACCCGTAATGACCCGACCTGAAATGACCCGACCCAAACCCGACCCGACCCGCTCGATTGCCAGCTCTACCAATGATGATCTATTATCATGCATATGTGTACGATCTTTGATAATAATGATTTTGCAAATCCATATTGAAGGAATAAGCACTATAAAAAATTGTGAAATGCTCTTTTAGTTAGCAAATTCTCCCATGTCTGCATTGTTCAATAAGAAAGAATTATACTTAAATACAATAAGTCACTGACTTTGGTATTTTCCTCAAAGTAATCGCATTTCAGTCTTGTAACTATTTCCCAAGAATGATTATTTATTATATCAACTTTCTAATTAGTTTATTATAGTCATACATTATGGGCATTTTGATTTTTTGAATTTTTTCGTATTGCATTGTATTTTGGCATCGATTTGCAGAAAGTTTATGTTTGGTTTATAGGATTCAGGAAACGGGGATAATCCCAGGATTTCTGAACATAATAGGAATCCCGAATTTTAGTTTCCATCAAAATTTTCCCAGATGCCAAAATCCAGATGTGGCTGGCCTGTGGACCCAAAAACAATTAAATCATGTATTTTACAATATTTGTGTTTGAGGTATTTTGATAATGTAGTATTTTGTAAATACATGATGGCATAAATGTAGGATTCTTGAAAATCCAGCAAACCAAATGTGCCCTACATATTTACAAGGCTATGTTAATTCTTTTTCAGGATGTGTATAAGTTTTAATAAAAGTGACTAGGTGATCATATTTATAGTAAGTTAATTTTTCTTAATTGAAACGCATACATTGTGATACACTAACTATCTTAAATATAAAACAATTTCTCCTTGAATTTGTGAACATTGTTCAACCTTAGTGTCCTCTAGATCCAAAATTTCTTACTGCACATTTAGATTTATGATAAACAAATTTTTTGACTTCAGCAAAGTAGCTTGTAAAATTTTATTGTGATAGGGAGTTTAAGTTGTAACCTCTTTTAGGAGGTAATTTGACACTTATATAAATGTGAAATGATGAGATCTTGTAATTTCTTAAGATACTATCAATTCAATATGTCTGATGAACCAAAAAAACAATCTTTTAAAGTAATAATATTAATTTCTTTGATTCAAAGTTGTATTTTATTTTCAAAAAGGTAACATATGCAATACAAACAAATAGTAGTATTATTTTGGATAACTTTGTTTTTTTCTTCTAGAGGAGTGTCTTTTTGTGCTTGCACTCAGCTATGCTACATGAATGATGTTGTATCCATTTATATTGCTCCATCTGATAATTGAATGAGTGACATGTTTCCAACAAACCACCAGTCTTATTAGTTCATCCAATTGACAAGTGTGTTGTAGTATAATTCCAAGCTCAGTTCATCTGAATCATTATTTGTTTGTCACGCTACCCTAACCAGATTTTTATATGTTGTCAAATATCCTATTTCTCTTGAAGGTACTTAATATCCTACTTATTATGTACATTGTTTATAATATGTTAATGTATGTAGTGCATTTGTAATGAACATGGATTATGTGTCACTCATC
Organism: Alisma plantago-aquatica; assembly: GCA_963693085.1. NCBI lineage: Eukaryota > Viridiplantae > Streptophyta > Magnoliopsida > Alismatales > Alismataceae > Alisma > Alisma plantago-aquatica. Next base: position 1,295,964,458 of record OY856410.1, on the reverse strand, counting down.
TGTCAGTCGAAGTAATTATACAATCAAATTACACAAAATATATATGTAGATATTTTTTCCACGTAAAATACAAGAGGTTTAATAAATGGTTTACTTATAATTTCAATTTAACCATAGATTTATGGTTATTGGCCTTAAATGGTTATGTGATATTTTATGATCCTTAAATACCAATATTGATGGGAAATTAATGATTTCAAACATATTGTAGAATATAAATTAGCATGTTATTTAGTCATGTGAAGAAAAGTTTATGAAGTTCTTAGTAGTTGGAGTTCAAATAGAATACAAAACATTAAAAAATATTATAATAAGATGACGAAGTAGAATTAATCATGTCAGCTTTTCAATACATTACTTGCAACACAGATCTTATAACATACACCTCCACAATGAAGACATTTTTATTTATGTTAGTCTTGGATGCAATTTCAAATTTTAGATGTAAGATAACCTTTATTTTGGTAAGTTCTACACTTCTAATTGTAAACATATGGTAAATTGGCAGCATAAAGGCATGAAACATGAAATAAACATAGAAAGTTTGTTACTTTACATGCTCCATTATCGTCAGAGTTGATGGATCTCAATGCTCGACAATTTTAGAAAATAATATCAAGTTCAGGGCAAGCAAAATATGGTTGACAAAGGTAAATATCAGCATTTCTGATATATTTACCATCATCTGAATTTGACTCAACTAGATTTGATAACATTAAGTCATTCACATGCATACCCAAATGTCAGTACTCCTCACAAGACTCTCTAATTTTACATCAGTCTAAACTATGGTGGAGCCAGAATTGAAAAGTAGGTGAGGTGCAAAGATAATATGTCATTTTTTTTAAATATATCCTTAGCTTGTATATAAATATCATCTTTAAGTATGTAGACATATAAATCAAAAGTCAAAACTTACAATAAATAAATTACTATAAAATGTATAACTAAAAATTGAACTCAAATGGATAAATGAACTTGATTTTGAAATATGACTTCGTGAGCTTGTTGCCAGGTGACCTTCACAAATTCTCACAATATCTCTTGTTGATCCAAATTACACTTCAAGGGTTTTATAGTATGGAATGTGATGAGGAGAATCAAAGCTTTTTGTAACGGATGCATAGGAGCTAGATTACAAACTAATGGTTAAAATTTAGAGAAAATATGAAACTTTTAGTGAATGAATAGGAACTAGATTTGAGAGTGATAGAAGTAAAAATTAATTTAAATTAGGCACCATGAATGTAGATGAAAGGAAAGTCACCAAAACAAGATCTAGAAAAAGTATAAGTGTTTGCAAACATAATGAAATTGAAGAGAATAGATAGACATAAATAAGAGTTTTTTTTGGGGGGTGAGGAGTCAGGAGGTCTTCTTATTCATTTTGTCCTACTCTTGTAAGTAAATTTAGAAAAAATTACACAAACTAATAGAATTCTCAAAGTTAAACATGGTAGTACTACTACAGTTACATGCATCTCTATCTATGAGATATATAATCTCACTAGGTGGTCTCACGTAAATGTAGTCATGTCTAGGGTTCTTGAGAAGGAGTTAGCCAATTAATAAACACCCTTATTACATTCCCTCTTAACAAAACACGTCACCTTGTCATCACCAAGACATCTTTTGATCTTTATAATTGAATATGCATATTTGGGATCATCTAGATGTCAGCTTATAATAATGCTTAGATCCGCCAAACAATCAATTTATACACAAACTTTATTAAGGTTCTTCAGAGCTGCAAATTTAAGAGCAAAAAAATGCCAAAGAAATATGCCATCATCGAGTCAGTAGTATGTAACATATCACTAAAACCTCCTAACCATCTTCCTTCATTTTCCATTGCACTCACTGCAATGAATTCATACTTGTTTGACATGGCTTTGTCGGTGTTTATTTTGACATTTCACTCTTCCGGTTTAGACCAACCTGCAGCATCACTAGCTTCATTTATCTATGTGCTTTCCCACACTTTCATAAAGGAGGCTACATCCTTGCTAATGTATAGAACTAGGTGTTCATTCGCATCTTTGTTATAATCAAACACATGTCCATTTCTACAAAGACAAAGATACTTAAATGAAACCATGAAGCAGTTGCATCTAGTATCATCTTGATGAATGTTGCTCTTCATCCATTCCCATGTGTCATTTGAAGAAAAGAGTTTATGATTCTATGTGGCTTCTAACAACTCCTCCCAAATTCTCTTTACATATTCATAGTCTATCAAGGAATACAGAGTTGTCTTCACATGTTGTTTACATCTACTATAGATTTTATCAATGCTAAGGTGTCTCACGATTCTTTTATAGTTTGTGTGGATAACACCATGTGGGACTATCAACACAAAAATTTGGACCTTGGTAGAAACCTTAGTTTACCATACTACATTCCAATCTCTTTTTACATGGATCTTCTTGTAAGATATCATTTATTTGTAAGCCAACTTTATGGTATTGTTAACATCTTTAGATAAGTCCCAGATACAAATATCCACCAAAATAGTATCAATCAAAATATTAAATTCCATGATGTCTTTGACCATGTCACCAGGGAGCCAATCCATGAGAAATTTCTTATCCCATTCCCCATTGAGGTTTATCAAGCTACTCAACAGAGGTTGATATGTTCTTCTGATATGGTTCTAACCACCACTTCTTTCAATAGTTCATCCTTCTTTAACCATCTGTCCTCCCAAATGTTTGTGTTGTTACCACTTAAGGGAATGATCCTTCGGTGGTCCATAATGAATTTCTTCCCCTCGATATATGTCACGCTACTCACAGAGGTTGATATGCTCTTCCAATATAGGTCTAAGCACCACTTCTATCAAGATTGCATCCATCTTTAACCATTTCTCCTCCCAAATGTTGGTGTTGTTTCCACTTCAGGGAATCATCCTTGAGTGGTCCATAATGAATTTCTTCCCCTTGATATATGTCCTTCTTAATCTCAAGGAATTTAAATTTTACACATTGTTAGGAAATATTTCATAATTAGCTATATGAAAAGATGTAGCATGTCTAGTAAGTTTCATCATGTTAAATTTTTTATCTCAATGATGCCATTTGTGAAATTTGTGTTCTTCATAATCTAGTTGAAATATCATGAATTTAGATGTTGACTTAATGTTAGCAAAAACTTAATGTTTTAGAATACAGAAGCATGTATTTTGACTCAGATAGAGTAGTTTTAACGACATTATAAAACATCTAAATGAATACTAACATCTATTAGGTTCCGAAAGAGGTATTTTTCCATTGTGTAGTGTGAAACATTATCTATAAAACTCATTAGTTTTAAAAACATTTGTATTTTTTCATTTAAAAATGTCATTTTACGAACTCACTATAATGTTTATGTAAGCTATGTAAACTTTATATATGAAGTATATATTCCGCCCTCATATTTTCTCTACTTTGTATGAGTAAATGTTTAGGATTTTTTTTACAACATTCTCTGTGTCAGTGATGTTCTTTTATCATGCATATGTGTATGATCTTTGATATTAATGATTTTGCAAATCCATATTGAAGTAATAAGCACTAGAAAAAATTGTGAAATGCACTTTTAGTTAGCAAATTCTCTCACATCTGCATTGTTCAATAAGAAAGAATTATACTTAAATACCATAAGTCACTCATTATAGTATTTTCCTCAAAGTAATTGATTTTTAGTCTTGTAACTATTTCTCAAGAATGATTAGTTATTTTATCAACTTTCCAATTAGTTTATTGTAGTCATACATTATACATTTACAAGGCTATGTTAATTCTTTTGTAGCATGCGTAAGTTTTAATAAAGGTGACTAGGTGATCACTTTTATAGTAAGTTACTTTTTCTTCATTGAAACACATGCATCGTGATACACTAACTATCTTAAATATAAAATAATTTCTCCTTAAATTCATGAACATTGTTCCACCTTAGGGTCCTCAAGATCCAAAATTTGGTATTGCACATTTAGATTTATGATTAATAAATTTGTTGACTTCAACAAAGGAGCTTGTAAAATTTTATTGTGATTGGGAGTTTGAGTTTTAACCTCTTTTAGGAGGTAATTTGACACTTAGATAAATGTGACATGATGAAATCTTGTAATTTCTTAAGATACTACCAATTCAATATGTCTGATGAACCAAGAAATTAAGCTTTTAAAGTAATAATATTAATTTCTTTGATTCAAAGTTGTATATTATTTTTAGAAAGATAACATATGCAATACAAATAAATTGTAGCATATTTTTTTGGATAACTTTATTTTTCTCTTCTAGAGGAGTGTCATTTTTGTGCTTGCACTCAGGTATGCTACATGAATGATGGTGTATACAGTATTGCTCCAACTGGGAATTGAATGAGTGACATGCTTCCAACAAACCACCAATCTTACCAGTTGCGCCAATTGACAAGTGTGTTATAGTATAATTCCAAGCTTAGTTCATCTTAATCATTATTTGTTTGTCACTACTACCATAAGTAGATTTTTATATGTTGATAAATATCCTATTTCTCTTGAAGGTAGTTAACATCTTATTTATTATGTACATTGTATATAATATGTTTATGTATGCAGTGCCACTGTAATGAACAAGGATTATGTGATTACTCATTTTTCAGTCAAAGTAGTTCTACAATCAAATTCTACAAAATATATATACATATATTTTTTACACGTGCAATACAAGAGGTTTAATGAATGGTTTACTTATAATTTGAATTTATCCTTAGATTTCTGGTTACTGGCCTTAAACGGTTGTATGATAATTTATGATCCTTAAATGTCAATATTGATAAGAAATTAATGATTTCAAACATATTATAGAACATAAATTACCATGTTATTTAATCATGTGAAAGCAAAGTTTAAGAAGTTCTCCCAGTAGCTGCTGGAGTTCAAATAAAATTCAATATTACTAAGCACGAAACATTACAAATATCGTGATAAGATGATGAAGTAGAATTAACCATGTCAGCTTTTCAATACATTAATTGCAACGTAGATCTTATAACATACGCCTCCACAATGAGGACATTTTATTTATGTTAGTCTTGAATGCAATTTCGAATTTTAGATGTAAAATAATCTTTATTTTGGTGAGTTCTACATTTGTAATTGTAAACATAGGATAAATTGGTAGTATAAAGGTATGAAACATGAAATAAACGCAAAAAAATTATTACTTTACATGCTCATTTATCGTCAGAATTGATGGATCTCAATGCTCGACAGTTTTAGAAAATAATATCAAGTTGAGAGCAAGCAAAATATGGTTAACAAAGGTAAAAAAATCAGCATTTCTAATAGAATTACCATCGTCTGAATTTGACTCAACTAGATTCGATAATATTAAGTCATTCACATGCATACCCAAATGTTCATACTCCTCACAAAACTCTCTAATTTTATATCAGTTTAAACTATGGTGGAGCCAGAATTGAAAAGTAGGTGAGGCACAAAGATAAAATGTCAGTTTTCTTTAATATAGCCTTGTCTTGTATATAACATATCATCATTAAGTATGTGTCCATATAAATCAAAAGTCAAAACTTACAATAAATAGATGATTTAAAAAATGTATAACTAATATTTGATTTCAAATGGATAAATGAACTTGGAATAAATATGAGTTTGTGATCTTGTTACCAGGTGACCTTCACAACTTCTCACGGTATCTCTTGTTGATCCATGTTTTTGTTCTTCTAGTTTTTTATACTATTGCACTACAAGGGTTTCATAGTAAGGAAAGTGACGAGGAGAATCCAAGCTTTTTGTAACGGATGCATAGGAGCTAGATTGGAAACTAATGGTTAAAATTTAGAGAAAATATGAAACTTTTAGTGAATGCATAGGAACTAGATTTGAGAGTGATAGAACTAAAATTAATTGGAATTAGGCACCATGAATATAGATGAAAGGAAAGTCACCAAAATAAGATCTAGAAAAACAAAAAGAGTTTGTAGATATAATTAAATTGAAGAGAATAGATATAGATATAAATAAGATTTTTTTTGGGGTGTGGAGTCAGGAGGTCTTCTTATTCATTTTTTCCTATTCTTGGAAGAAAATTTAGAAAAAAAAATATACAAACTAATAGAACTCTCAGAGCTAAACATGATAGTACTACTACAATTACATGCATCTCTATCTATAAGATATATAATCTCACTAGGTGGTCTCACATAAATGGCATCGCGTCTAGGGTTTTTGAGATGGAGTTTAACCAATTTATCAACACCCTTATTACATTCTCTCTTTACAAAACATGTCACCTTGTTATCACAAAGACATCTTTGGATCTTTATAATTGAATATGAATATTTGGGATAGTTTGGATGTCAGCTTATAATAATGCTTAGAGCCACCAAATAGTCAATTTATACAAAAACTTTTTTAAGGTTTTTCAGCACGGAAAATTTAAGAGCCAAAAAATGCCAATGAAATATTCCATCATCGGGTCAGTAGTATGCAACATATCACCCAAGCCCCCTAACCATCTTCCTTCATTTTCCCTTGCACTCACTGATATGACTTCATACTTGTTTGACATGGAATTGTCATTATTTATTTTGACATTTCCCTCTTCCAATTTAGACCACTTGCAACAACACTAGCTTCATTTATCTATGTGCTTTCCCACATTTCCACGGTGGAGGTTACATCCTTGATAATGTATATAACTAGGTTTTCATTCGCAACCTTCTTATTATCAACACGCGTCAATTTCTATAAAGCCAAAGATACTAACATGAAACCATGAAATAGTTGCATGTAGTATCACCTTGATGAATGTTTCTCTTCATCCATTCCCATGTGTCATTTGAAGCAAAGAGTTTGTGATTCTATGAGGCTTCTTACAACTCCTCCCAAACTCTCTTTACATATTCGCAGTCTATCAAGGCATACAAAGTTGTCTTCACATGTTGTTTTCATCTACTATAGATTTTATCAATGCTTCTTCTATAGTTTGTGAGGACAACACCATGTGGGACTATGAACATAAACATTTGGACCTTGGCGGAAACCTTAGTTTACCACACTGCATTCCAATCTCTTTTTACATGGATCTTCTTGAATGATATCATTTGTTTGTAAGCTAACTTCATGGTATAGTTATAATCTTTAGATAAATCCCATATACAAATATCCACCAAAGCAGTATTAATAGAAACATTAACTTCCATGATATATTTGACCATGTCACCAAGGAGCCAATCCATGAGAAATTTCTTATGCCATTCCCCATTGAGGTTTATCAAGCTTCTCAAAAGAGGTTGATATGATCTTCTGATATAGGTCTGAGCACCACTTCTTTCAAGAGTTCATCCTTATTTAACCATATGTCCTCCCAAATGTTGGTGTTGTTACCACTTAAGAGAATCATCCTTGAGTGGTCCATAATGAATTTCTTCCCCTCGATATATATTATTCTTAATCTTGAGGCATTTATGCATTTTGCTTTCTTGTGGTTGTGGTTTTTTTCCACCAGGCCTCAACATCGGATGCATCACTTAAAGAAATCAACTCCCAAGAATTCTTTAGAACTGGAGCCATATTCCACTAATGAGCATGGACTTCAGACTCAGTCCCTCATTATCCTTTCTAAATGTGGTTTCTTCCCATGACACTAAAGAGGGGATGCATTTTGTGGTTCCCTCCCCATATATCATCTTATCATCCCATCAATTCTATCATAAAGGGACAACAGTAAAACTGTCATTTGTATCTCATAAGAATGAATTGCATTTAGGGTAGCCTTCACCAGACAAATTCTACCAACTAGGGAGGGGCACTTCACGTACCAAGTATTATCTAAGTATTCACCTAATATAGTACCTCCAAATACATGTGGGTATCTACCTTAGTATGAACAATCACCACTCCTAGATACTTATCAAGGTTCTCAATTTCCTAAAATTGGCACACTTAATCGATTCTATGTCTAACTCTTTTATTGACAAATAAAGAATAGAAAATCCTAGTTTTGTCCACAGTATTAGATTTTTATAAGGAAATTTAGAATTCTTGGAAGCATTCAAGGATCACATTCATCTTTGGTTTACTAGAATATGCAAAGAGGATGCAATCATCCGTGAAGCATGCTTGATCAATACTAGGTCCTACTACAGTAAGCTTAACAAGTATCCATTTAGTTTCATGGACTCTCTCATGTATCATCTAACTCAATCTTTTAACACATAGAATGAACATGTACGGTGATAAGGGATCACCTTTCCTCATCCCTTGACTGGCCTTGAGGGGTCTAGCATTCTTCTCATTCCATATAATTTAGGTATATTTACCTGTGATGGACAACATAATGTATTTTTTATATTTGGAGGTACACCTACCTTTTCTAGCATGTATTAATAAATTCACAGTTCATTAGATCTTATCGGTCAAAAGGTCAACTTTGATTACCGTGGTTTTTTCCACTTTTGTTCTTTTCATATTTTGATTTATCTCCTAAACTAGAATGATGTTATTTTTTATCTATTTCCCCAGGATAAAACTACTATATGTTTAGGATGTCCACTTTGGTAGAGGTTTTCCGAGTCACTCTAATAATATCTTACAAAAAATCTTGAGACATACATTATTTACAGAGATTGGTCGTAGCTTCTCATATCTCTTATGGTGCTTGACTTTTTTATCAAAACAACTATCTAGTAACAAAACTTATCAGGAATAGGGTGCCCTGCAACCATGTGTTTGATGAAGTCAGTCAATTAATTGCCTACCATACTCTAGTTCTTTTGTAAGAATAATACCAACACTCCATCAGCTATGGAGGCTTTTCATGGATTTATCTCTTTCAAAATATCCCACACTTCCTCATTGGTGGGTGGTGTTGCAATCATTTCCATTTGCACTAAGTAGAGATTAACTAGGACACTAATGAGTGATGTTATTGTCTCTACTTTGCATAGGTTCAGTATGGATCCCTTCAACATGCGTGATTACCATGTTTCTCAAATCAGACTCCTTCAGTGCCCATTGGCCCTCCTTGTTCAAGAGGGAAACAATTATGTTGTGTCTTCTTCTGTGATTAGCAAATGTGTGGTAAAACTTGAAATTAGAGGCACCATTTTTTAGTTAGTTGATATGGGCCTTTTGTTTTAGGTATTCCTCTTCCTTCTTAATAATGGTATTATGTTCAACATGCATATCCATACATATATTATTATTTATTAGATCATATTTTCTAGTAAGACAAGTTTTCAAGATGTTGGTGTTCCTCAGGAGTATGTGTTTATGATAGCACATCCTCCTTTTTTCCTACCTATCCCACTCCATCAGGTGCACTTTAGTTGATTTAAGGTTTACATTAAACACCGTATTTGGGTTCCATGTTGAATCAATGATGTTTCTAAATCATTGTGTCCATTCCATGAATCTCTCATATTGAACTTGCCTAAGTATAGTGTTATCTTGACTAGCCTGAAAAGAACAAGGCAAATGTCTAAAATGATCCTAAGAATATGTTCTACTAAAGTATAGATAAATTTATGGATGAATTTGTTGTTAGAGACTACTCTATCAAGTCTTTCCTATAGAGTGTTATGTTTGTAAGTAAATTTCATGTCAGAGAAACCCAAATCTATTAATACAACTCCCAAATGAGTATTGAGAAATAGCTATGCTTTGATACTCCCACTCTTCTCACCGTGATCCATGATGGTGTTAAAATAACCAACAATCAACCCAAGTTCATCAAACCTTTTCCTCATATTGTCAATATGTTTCCACATGAATTTTCATATGGAGATATGAGGTTAATCTATAGAAAGGTTGTAAAAAAATTATCATCAAACAGTTGATTATTGTTAAATATATCCACCTTGCAAACATCATTTTTCCAACAAATCTATTATCCACATGTAAATTTGCGTCCTTCTATGCAATCTGAGTTAATGAACCCTAATTGTTTGATGATTTTATTTGCCTTAATTCCACTAAGGTTCTAGAATTGCCACTAGTTTCGAGTGTCTATTCAGCATAATCTCCTTCAAAGTATGTTAGTTATCATCATTGCCTATACTATGTACATTCCAATACATGATATCTATTATAAAAGTAGTGGATTTTACAAGTGGGACTGAGGAATCAAACCCTAGTAAGTTCTTGGTTTTCCTTATTATCATCAAATTCAGAAAATTGCTCCACAATCAGCCTTAGGCTTCTTCTTTTTTGCACATATTGTGACTTAGTGTAGTGTTTCTTCATCTTTGTACTAATCAATTTGATTTTTATACTATTTGAATATGGTATTGGCATTCCCACATCCCTAATATTAGGATGATTTGTATATCTTCTACCTTGCTATGTCTCATGTATAGATTTCATGAACTTGGCTCCTTCCTCTGATTCTTTACACATTAGTTTGTCACTTGCAACCTACTTTATATTCTTTTTCTCATATTTTACCTCCTCGTCACAAAAGTAGATTCTTCATGGCTTATTCCAATCACCTCATCAACCTAAAGGTTTAGGGTAATATGGTTCCTAGAATTGTTTGTGGTTGTAGTGTCTTGAGTGTTATCTAGATTTTTTTAAGGTTTATCACAAAAAAATTATCAAACTATCCCATTTTACACATATGGAGAATAAGTTTGGGAGGAATTCATACCCAAAAATATATTCAACCTTTCTAATAAGGATAGACCGAATTAGTGAGTTTGCTGTATCAAATTCACTACAATTCTTGCAATTTTTCTACCAGTTCTTCAATTTGTATGACTATCAACTTTGATGAGTCAGCCTAATGCCAATCCATGTATGTGGTGGGCTTGTGAATATGCAAGGGCAAGTTTAATATGAATACATATGTAATGAGATAAGCTGGGAATTCTTGAGAAAGTTTGAAAGTGGGATACGATTCCCAAACTACAAGGTAGCTCTTGAAGATATTCCATGGCCCGTCGGTCATGGTTGTTAAGTAGTCTCTTATATAAGACATTTCCACCATGTAATTTATCATGTCCAACTCAAACATGTGAAAACTTCTAGTTAGTCCCCAAATGGTTTTGATTCAATCTCTCATCATCATATAGACAATGTCATAGTCGACCATGTTGACTACAACAACATATACCATGGTTCAACTAAGTGCTTTTCGGCTTTGGTTCAATAACTATTTTGAGGTGACCACCCTTGTAAGACCCCTTACCTTGTTTAAAGTGTTGAACCTTATTTATTATCTTGATTGAATGCTTTAAACTATAATCTAACCATGTGATATGTTTTATAGCATGTGACAAGCTTAAGTTTCAAGTTTGATCCAATTTGGACATTGTTTGTGCAATTTATGCAATTTTGTGCACATTTTGGACTTTTCTACAAATTACCTAAAATTGAGATTTTACTTGAAATTTGTCACATTATTTATGTTACTTAGATGTTTCTTATTATACCACATCATGTTGGGCCATGGACGCCTAGTTGTACTTTGGTTTAAAGGTATGTTTCTTCAAGGGTGGCTTAAGGTTTACCCCTTCATGGATGAGCTACCTTTCGAGGCTTTGAACCAATGGTCCCCGTGTGTGGTGGACAATCGATAGACACCAATAGGTGATGACAACTTATGGTCATCCCTAGAGGAAGTATTTTGTTGGTTTTCTTGTTTGGGTTCACTTGAACTAATAGTTCACGTAAATGATGTGACCAACCAATGGTTCAGCACTTAAGCGACTAGGGTTCTAAGGAACGGATGGTTACCATGCTTGGAGGTTGATGGTCGGCTTGGAGAGCTAGCAACCAATGGATAAGAAAGTTTCCACCACCAGTGGAGCTTCTTTTTGCATGGTCGTGGAATATCTTAGCCATGAACACATGGAGAGCTACTGGGACACCTCAAGTTTCTCTTCTCCCTTATCCATAAGCTTTATATACCTATCCTTTAGCACCCAAACAAAACTTTTGGTTCCTTATCTCTCCTTCCCTACCTAGAGCTTCGTCTTCCCCTCCTTGGTGGCAAACAAGGTGTCAAAGGTGGAAGAAGATAGCCCACCTTCTTGTTGGAGAATCTAGGGTTCAGATCTACCTTTATCTAGGGTTTTTGAACCTTTAGATGATCTTGACCTAAGCTAGTAAGTTTCTCCTTCTCTCCTTTGTTTTTCTTGTTGTTCTCATTCCTCATACCTTCTTCTGGGATGTAACCATGGTTTTTCATGGTAAAGCTTGTTCTATATCTCAAAGAACTTATCTTTCTTGCTCCTTTCTCCTAGGGTTTGCTTTTCTTATGGAAAAATATCTACTTGGCCGAGTTCAAAGCTTAAACTAGAGTTCTATACCTTCTTTGCTCAAGTTTTCTTTCTTCTTGGAGACTGATCTTCTTCCTAGATGAGACTTCTATAACCCTCTTCACATTTTTGCTTACTACAAGCTTTCTTGCTCAAGTTCTTGCTCTAAAATGAAGATCTAAGCATATAAAAGATACATTTGCCTAGGGTTTTAGTTTTAATGTTATTCCTTGATTAATTTCTAACTCTAGATGAACCTAAAACCATGTGCATGACCTTCCTAAGAAAAAGGATGACTTGATTCTTTCTTACATGTCAACAGATGGTTCTTAGTACCTCTACACCGATGACTTATACTTAGGTTTTTAGGATGTTTTCTTCCTTGTGCCACAAATGATGGAGTTGCCTTTATGTAAATCGATGGTGACAACCAATGGTGACCACCGATGGTGTCAACCATGGTCACACCTTAGGACAGTTTTATACCTTTTGTAAGCTCAAAAATCGATGGTTTACTACTCTAAAGATGGCATTAACCGATAGTGATAGTAGTTCAACACCCAATGGTGTCAACCAATGGTAGTATTAATCATATCAACTGATGGTGACACAAAGCATCACAATAGATGGTGTTCCAAGAAACCACAACCGATAGTGAAACTAGGTCTCATGAGTTGATCCTTTAAAGTTTTAATCTGATGGTTTTCTTAATTGAATGAATCAAGGGTTAGACTCTTGATTCAACTAATGGTTTTGTATAAAGAAAATGATCCAATGATGAGGGAATAATGCTTCAAAATCCAATGGTTTGGGATGAAGCTAGGGTAATGTTTTGATTCTAATCATGAGAATTTGATGGTTCAATGCCCTTAACTTGTAGTCTTACCTTTTCCGTCATATAAATATAATTGATAATCACCATAGAAAGTTGATGTGTAACCCTAATGAAACATGAATAGTTACACCTAATTCTAATGAAATTAAGTGCTAGTAATTGATTGTAATCATTCCTCTTAAATGATTACTAAGATAATGGAATACTCTTTATTATTTTTTAAACCTTAATATGGTGCTATCTAAACATCACAATTCCTTGCTATGTTAAACTTATATGTCACATCTGTGCTGATGACTTGTTGGGCCTTGTTCTAAGGCATGGAAAGATCATGATGAACTTGTCGGGATTGATGTGATGGTATTAATGACCTTTGGGCATGATTGAGCCCTATTGGAGGTGTTATCCTCTTTATAAACATGGTAAGGGTTGGAACCCTAGATTAATGTGATGCTGAATTGTATCATATGGCGATATGGTGACAAGTGTGATTTGATGATTGGAAATGAATATTAAGAATTCCACCTCATACATTTTATATCTTCTAGAGTTGTTATATTGAAATATTTACTATATATATATATATATATATATATAGGGGATTTATTTAAAACCCATGCGGGTAGCTAACAACGCACCCTTCCTGATTTTTTTTTTTGCAATTGTACAGGCGCATTTTATCTAGCTCCCCAAAAAATTTCATCCAAAAATAATATCATTTGCCCCCCCCCCAAATCAAGAAACCCGTCCATATATTTACTGACTGTATATTTTCTACGCAGTTACTTTTTTGGTCTTAGAGTTACTCTTGTGTACCACATAGTTACTCTGTTGATCACAGAGTTACTCTTGTGCACCATATAGTTACTCTTTTGGATGGGCGGGTAGTGAAAAATTAGGCTACCCGTGTGGGCATTAAAGATGAGCATATATATATATATATATATATATAGCATTCATTCAATACCCACATGGGTAGCCTGATTTTTTTCTACCCGCACATCTAAAAGTGTAACTATATGGTACACAAAAGTAACTCTAAGATCAAAAGAGTAACTATATTGATAAAGAGTAACTATATGACTAAAAAAGTAACTGCGCAGAAAATATACAGTCAGTAAATATATGGACGTATTTTTTGATTTTGGTGGGGCAAATGATATTTTTTTTGGATAAACAATTTTGTGGATCTAGATAAAATGCTCCTCTACAATTTTGATTTTTTTTAAGTGATAGGTAGGGTGTGCGGGTAGCTACCTCTGCGGGTATTGAAGATGAACCCATATATATATATATATATATATATATATATATAGAGAGAGAGAGAGAGAGAGAGAATTGAGGACAGTTGTGGTTGTACCTCAGAAAGTAGGGTTTGCATACCCATCTCCATTCACTAGTGTCATGACCTGTATTAAGGAAAGACTAGGCTATTACCAGCTAGAGCTTATGAATTATTGTGGCGGACTTGTACTAACTGAGGGTAGAGAAGATCTTAGGAAACCAATTTTCCCAGTTCTTGTATGGCATTAATTTTGACGTGGCAGTGGTCAGGTGGGATTTGGGTAGTATTCCTCCAATTCCTCAGGGTATAATACAAGATATAATATAGTCATGTAGTGTGTCTTCTAGGGTTAAATACACTTCATATTGAATGTTAACCCTTGCCTTACTCATCTACACTGCCAAATGTTATATAATGAAATTAGAGAGATAAATTGTGAGTAAATGATAAGTTCTTCTTTCTCTCTTACATATCTTGTTGATCATAGTTACTGCCATGCCTAATTGTGGAATTACTCAATCTGCTAAATTTGCTTAGTATGCCAGAATTGTTTAATATGCTCAATTACTTATTAAGTACTCAATCTACTCAGTTTGTTTATTGTTAAACAATTTGTTGTAATCAATAATTGTTGTAGAGAGTTATATCTCTCGCTTGGACATGGGTCTCACCTTGTGGATCACCACATCTTTTTAGGTGGTCATCAACAACGTGGTTAAGATCATGTTATGGAACAAGAGCAGCCTGGTGATCAGTAGACGCAGAAGGTTGGACAGCTGTAGTTGTTAGTAGTGGAGTCCTAGTGTCTTCCTTGTACTCTTAGGTCCATGTATGGGAAGTGTTTTGTGGATGATATACATGTATCGACATGAGTTTTTGGTAGTATGCCAGTGTTTGTATATATGACATGTACATGTGAAATATTTTTTTTTTGAGGTCAACTGCACCATTCTATTACTCAGAGCTCAAAGATGGCTCATTCCAGTTTGCTACAAAAAGAGGAAAGGACGACGATAAGAAAAACGGACTAGTTCTATTGACGGCTTCACGAGCTAGCAGGTGTGCTAGTCCATTTGCATGTCTTTTGCAAAAGGAAAAACTAATCGACTGGAAAGAAGAACTTAAGCTATAGATATCTTCTAGAATGGTGCCAAGTAAATCCGGTCTTTTGACCTTCGCTTTTATGAGCTGGATGATTGTATCTGAATCCGACTCCACCTCAAGATTTTGTATGTCATGAGTCTTGGACTCTTGGATTCCTTCACGTATAGCCCAAGCTTCGGCAAGGTCGACTCTTTGGCTTGAGGGTCGCCTGCATCCAGCTACATGTAGCACGCGGCCTGCAGAGTCGCGCCACACTAAGCCCGTGGCGTCATGTCTCTGTACCTGTACAGCGGCATCGCAGTTGAGTTTGATCTTGTCTGACTCCGGCGCCACCCATGATGTGGATCTCGTCGCCTGGTCGACCCTCCTACCGTCCCTGTGGGGTTGTTCTTTATAGTAACCGACGATCAGTGCTAGAAGTTGTCGCTGGATAACAAGGGGTGGCTTTGGCTGCTCCTTGAAGATAATTGAGTTCCGCCTGGTCCATATGGTCTACATGGATGCAATCATGGCATGGTTGACGTCTTCACGCTGCTGTGTAATGAGCCTCTTGATTCCACTGCCCGCATCAATCTCCCCCACCTCTCGGATTTTTGCTTGCACCTCTACCGGGCTTGCTTTCCAAAGCTCCCACGCCTGCGGGCATCTAAAAAGCATGTGTCTAATATCTTCTTTCTCCCTTCCACAAATACTACACCTTCCATCCGGATGACAGTGACGGTCATACAACCTGCCCAATGTGCCTAGCGCCCCGGACATACATCTCCAAAGGAAGTGTGCTGCTTTTGGAACCAGGTTCATCCTCCAAACAAGTCTCCATCCTTCTGCCTCCTGCTGATTTCTATGGGCTTCTATTACGCTCGGGTCTTGGGATGCCATCCAGTAGGCCGATCTAACCGTGAATTCTCCTCTTCTATCCGGTTTCCAAAAGATACTATCTTCTCTCCTGTTAATGCCCAGCGGTATAGCCAAAATCTGTTGTGCAATTTCCGGAATGAAAAGGATTTCTATGCTTTCCTTGTCCCATGTGGTAGAGTCCTCCATCATGAGTTGCTTCACCCATTGAACATGGGAACTCGAGAAATTATAGGCACTTTCAATGCTTCCTTTTATACCCGGTATCCACTGGTCTTTCCATATATTGATACAAGCCCCATCTCCCACTCTCCACTGCATCCCTTCCAGAATGATGGCTTTCGCATTCCATATGCTCCTCCATGTGAAGCTTGGATCGTATCCTCTTCTTGCGTTGAGTACTGTCCCCCTTGGGAAATATCTTGCTTTAAGCACCCGGTAGACCAACGTATCCTCTCTATGGAATAGTCTCCATATTTGCTTTGCAAGGAGCGCCTGGTTAAAAGTATGAATATTGCGGAAGCCCATCCCACCTTGATTTTTGGGTTTGCACATCTTGTCCCAGCTGACCCAGGACATCTTCCTCTCTCCATCTTTGGCTCCCCACCAGAATCTTGCTATAGTACTGTTTATAGAATCAAGAAGGTATCTCGGTAGCTGAAAAATACTCATGATGTACGGTGGTATGGCTTGGGCCACTGCTTTGATGAGGACTTCCTTGCCCGCTTTGGATAGCATCTTCTCCTTCCACCCTTGTAGTTTCTTCCATATCCTCTCCTGTATGTATGAGAACACCTGCTTCTTTGACCTCCCAACAGCCGTAGGAAGGCCCAAGTACTTCCCATGCTTGTCTACTTCCTTGACCTGCAAGAGTTGTGTTATTTCTGCTCTCCTTTCCCGCTCCACCCCTTTGCTAAAAATGACCTCAGTTTTTGATAGATTGATTTTCTGCCCGGATGCCTGCTCATATTGGCTGATAATTTCAGCTAACTTCAGACATTCTTCTTTGGTTGCTCTTGCAAAAAGGATAGAATCATCTGCAAAGAAAAGGTGAGAAACCCGAGGTCCATGACGACTAGCTCGGATTCCCTGTATAATTTTTTCCTGCGCTGCCAAAGTTAGGGAAGTAGAAAAAGCTTCGGCACATAAAATGAAAAGATATGGAGAGAGAGGGTCACCCTGGCGAAGTCCGCGGGAAGGTTGAATCTTTCTGGTTCTTTCCCCATTGATGGCAAACAAGTGAGACACAGTTGACATACAGTCATATACCTTCTTTCTCCATTTCTCTCTGAATCCCATCTTCCTTTGCACATAATCAACAAATTTCCATTCCACCCTGTCATAGGCCTTCGACATATCCAACTTTAGAGTGATGTGACCCTTCTTAGTTTTGTTTCCCCTCTTCATGGTGTGGAACATCTCATAAGCAATGAGAGCGTTGTCCGTAATGAGTCTCCCTGGTATAAAAGCACTTTGATTTTCGGATATAATTCTGTCCATGAACGGCCGCATCCTGCTAGCTATGACTTTGGAGGCTATCTTGTAGACCACATTGCACAAACTGATGGGTCTAAATTCACCAATCTCCATGGGCTTTTGAGTTTTTGGGATTAACACCACCAACGTGTCATTGATTTCAGCAATACTCCTTTCCGATTTCCACCACCCTTTAATATAATTGCACACATCATTCCCTACTATGTGCCAGTATTTTTGGAAAAATAAAGCTTTCATACCGTCCGGTCCCGGGGCTTTATTTGGGTGCATATGTTTCAACGCCCTTAAGATTTCTTCATTCGTGAAGTCTTCCTCAAGCTCTCTACTTTCAATTTGGATGAGACTGTTGTTTATGCCCCTTGTAGCCTCCTCCCATCCGCTGGGGTCACTGGTAAGAAAAAGATTTTGAAAGAAATTCAGCACTATACCTTCTATATCTTCTTCCTCCTCTTTCCACTCCCCATCTTCATTTTTAAGGCCTTCAATTATATTCCTCTTCTTTCTTTGAGATGCTTTGTGGTGGAAATATGCAGTGTTTTTGTCACCTGATCTCATCTCATTCACCCTTGCTCTAGCATGCCAAAACGCCTCATCCCTCCTGTGCCATTCTTGGAGCTCTGTCGTTATGTGCGTGCACCTTTCTAAATTTATTATGTCAACCGGAAGGTTTTGTAATTCCTTGAGAGCCTCCTCTAATTGTTTGATTTTTTTCCGCCTTTCCCCGAACTTCCCAGCAGCCCAATTTTTAATTTACTCTCACAGTATCCCAGCTTTCCTTGAAGGTCAGAATTATGCCTTTCCTCCCAGACAGATTTTATAATGTCTTCACAAGCATTATCCTCCGCCCACATAGGTTCAAAGAAGAAATATTGGCTTTTCCTTGCTTTTTTCCTTTTTCTGTAGTCAGTATTAATGAGGATGGGTGTATGATCGGACTCATATTTGGTGCAATGAATCACTCTTGCCTGTGGAAATTTTGCCATCCACTGTGCACATCCCAGAGCTCTATCCAGCCGTTCCCTAATCAAGGTTTCCGGAGATAGCCCTCTCTGCCATGTGAAGATGCTGCCACTGTAGCCCAAGTCCGTAAGATCACAGTCGTCAACAACGTCCCTGAAATCTTGTATAAACCTGAGAGGTTTGGGGGGTCCACCGCTTTTTTCTGAGTTGGACAATATCTCATTGAAGTCTCCAAAGAAAATAGTAGGTAGCTGCGAGATTCCTTTATGCTCTCTCATTAATTCCCATGTCTTGTGCTTGTGTTGCTGTGCTGCCCATCCATAAATGCCTACTGCTCTCCACCTGCTGTCACCATTCTGCTCATTTATGTCACAGCTGCAATGATGTTGTGAGTAAGACGTAACTGTGAGGTCGACATCCCTCCACCATAACCCCATCCCCCCAGCTCTTCCTACGCTTGAGATGCAAACTCCTTGAGTGTAGCCACATTTCCTCATCACCACTTCCAGATCAGCACTAGATATCATAGTTTCCATCACAAACACTATGTTCGGCCCCTCCCTCATACACCTAGACTTGAGGGCAGTAACCGTGTTAGGGCGGGCTAGACCCTGACAATTCCAGCTTAAGATTTTCATTGCTCTTCACGGGGCTGGCCCATACCAGCCTCCGCTACTTGGGTTTTGCACCCTCTTTCTTTTGATCCTTCTAGGTTTATGTTTCTTGCTCTTTTCCCTGTCTCTAGTTCAATGTCTGCCATGTCCAACTCCATGTCACAGTACTCGGAGTGCCTCCCTCTTTTTCCTGCAATTGTGTTCCATTCCACTACATCTTCTGGTATTCCCAACCGTTGACCCCTACTCATCTTGAAAACCCATGGAGGGTCTCTCTTCTTGTGCTGCACAGACTTAATTTTTCTCCCTGGTTTTCTTTGGCTCTCTTTTTCTCTTTGTGCCCTCGTTTTCACCGCTGTATACAATTCCTTTTCTTTGTTCTGCGCTTTGTCTTCCCCCATTGATGTCTGCAAATTTCCCCCTTCTCCTCCCCCTTCCGGTCGTCCAAGCCCTGCACTTGTTTCCTTGCCGTGAGACCACTGTGCGCAACTTCCCTCTGCTCCTGTATTTTTCCTTTGCCTGTTCTGCTGCGACCCATGTTCTTTTATAAGTATGTCCCCTTCCGTTCCAGCCGTGTCAGCTATGATTTGGTTGATGCTTCCTCCTTCTCCTCTCGGTTCAATAATGGCTGTTCTTTCTGGAAAGAGCTCTCCTAGATTAAGTTCTTCTTCTTCACTAACTTCTTCCTCCAACTGCGGATGTGTTCGGTCTTCTTGCAGACCGTCGTGGTGCACGTCTGTCTCTGAGCGTGGTCGTCTTACTGCATTGCTGCTTGAGGCTTTCTGTCTTCCCTGCTCTCTGCTATTTTTCGTCTCCTCTCCTTCCGGCGGCCTGTACTTGAACTCGATCTTCCTGCTTAGTCTACTGTTCCCATAGACTTCTTCCTGAAGCGATCACCTTGGTTTCCTTGGCGACACCCTGAGCCAGGCGCCCCATTGTTGCTCGCGTTCCCCTCCTTCCTCGCTTCTATCACAATCTTTAGCGACGTGTCCGAGACACCCACAGCCATGGCAGAAATTTGCCAAGCGTTCATATTTCAGTTCGATCTCTATCACGTTGCCTTTGCTCCCTTTCATCCGCAAGACTCTCCTCAGCGGCTTGGTGACGTCGAGGTTGATTCTCACCCTCGCTGATGTTTCCCATCCCAGTTCGTCTAAGTCAGTAGCTATCACCTCGCCCACCCGGCCTGCGATTTCTTCAATGCTTCTCCTGTTCCGAAACCCTAGAGGAACTCCATACAATCGGACCCAGAAAGGACTACGATTAATGGTGATATCGCCCGGCTTCTCATCTTTCTCTATGTTCTTAAAGAGTAGAAGTTTGTTGTCAAAATTCCATGGGGATCCTTCTTCAACCTTCTGTTTATCGCGCCAGTCAAAGAACTGGATAATGAACCGTCCTCCTTCGACCTGCTTGAAGACGACTCTTTCGTGGAGTCCCCATGCTTGCGTGAAAGTCCTCTTCATCGCCCAGAAATTCGTCGGCCTGTCTGATAGGATCCTCGCAACCAGCGCCAGCCTCAGGTGGTCTTGAGCTCCATCGTCTTCCGCCGCCGCAATCTCTATTAGATCTTCTTCTTCCGCTGTCAACCTTAGTTGTGCACACCTTTCCGCCAGATCGTCTGCCATCGTCGGTAGAGAACCAGAAGAAACAGCCGCCCTTGGACCTACAAGAGATTAACCCACGAAGGTGGAGGAAGGCTCCCACGCAGCAAACCCTAATCGCCAGAGCGACGGGAGAGACGCGGGGAGAGCTTTATTTTTCCGAAAGGATGTGAAAGTTTGTACATGTGAAATATTATCTCTTATGTATATAGGTTGTGGCCTCATCCACTTAATATAGATGTAAATACCCATTATTGTATATGAGTTATGGAAAAGATGGACCTTGATTTAAATATTTCAGAACATGTTTATGATGTTGAAATTGGTTTTAAATATTCCACTTTTCCCACTATGTGGTTAGTTAGTAGTTGATCATGTTTAATTTTTTTATTAATCTCATTTAACATGGAGGCGTATCATAGTTAAGTTGGTATCAGTGCTCTAGGTTCGATGTGTCTACAAGTACATAGGACATAAGACTTAAACTTGAGTGTATTCTTATGTTATCTAGCATATCTGATCATAGCTTATACTTATGCAGATATGTTTATAGGACATGAAGAAAATGTTGAGAGAAGCTATGTTGCACCAGGAGGTGGTGCTAGGAGGTAGGCACGTGATGATAGTGCCAGAAGTGAGGCCAGAGCAACCCACAATGCTTCAGTTTGACCCAAAAACTATGGCCAACCCTACGTTTCAGTCCATATTTGGACAAATGATGGCCACAATTACACATCTAGTGGACAGAAAACTAGCACGTCAAGCTAGGCAGCCGTCCCTAATGTTGAATCCTAGGGAGTCATGGAGACGTCTAAATGATTAGACATGTCTGGGCGATTGAATATGTGGGTACCTCTAACCCAACAGATATTGACACGTGACTGACCGCGCTCAAGAAGGCGTTCAAGATTCTCAACATCCATGACGAGGACAAGATGAAACACATTGTATATGCTTTGAAGTGTAGTGCTAGCCACTAGTGGGTCATAGAGAAGGAGAAAATGATAGTAGTTGTGATAGGATGGGGGGAGTTTTTGCTGGAATTTGTCATTCGATACTTCCCAGAAACATACCTAGATGAGAAGATCTCATGGTTTGAGAGGATCCAACAGGGAGTGATGACCATCAATGATTATAAGTCAAAGTTTATGGAATTTTTGAGGTTCTACCCTCATATGGAAGTGACAATTAAGGAGAGATCCATAGGTTTGAAAAGGGTGTGAGTACATAGTTGACTACAATAGTGTCAGCTTTAGAGAACAGAGAGAGGTTTTCCATCTTTGTGGATTCAGTAAGGCGGATTGAGAGGTCTACTATTAGAAGAGTGAAGTTAATGCTAAGAATAAATCGGTTAAGTTCCAAGGATAGTCTTCTAGAGGCTTTAAGAATCTGAGGTTGCTCCACCACAATCACAGAAAAGGTCAAATTTTACCGAGAAGAGGTCATATACACCATCTCAGTGGTCTCTGAGTAGGGGTAGAGTTCACAATTTTACATCGACAGGAGCCCACAACACAGCATCAGTCTCAGTGATGGGGCCATCTGGGCCATAGAATGATAACATGATGTGTCATCAGTGTGGATAGATAGGGCATATCAGATGGAATTGTCCAGTGAAGAATGAGGGAGTGACATAGAAACCAAGGCAAAATCAACAAGGGTCACATCAGTATCAGTTTTGTAGTAGTGGTGGTAGAGGACACGGTCAGGCATTGTAGATAGGATCCTATGGACAAGATAGTAGAGGATGTGGATAACAACAAGCGACCTCCATGTTCTATGCTATGATCCAGTCAGAAGTAGTGGTCAATCCATGTGTCATGATAGGTCAGATGGAGTTATTTTATTCTGATTTGTCTGCTTCTTGTTTTGTATTTGTGCTAGTTACCTGGGTGTGATGCACTCTTTAGTCACCATAGAGGTGATAGAGAGTTGTTATTTTCCTATTAGTCATAGATCTAATATTCTTCAGCTAGAAACTTCGTTAGTTGGTTCTGCTGAGTTGTGGGAGGTGTGTCCTTCCTGTGTTCTTTCTTTTTTAGAATGCAGCATTCAAGTGGATCTCCTGCCACTTGATATGCATGGATTTTATGTGATCCTAGGGATGGATACCTTGGAGAAGTACAAGGTTGTGTTGGACTATAGTACTAATATGGGAACGTTCCATGATCGAGATATATCATGGATTTTCTAGGGTGAGAATAAGATTCTTCCTTTGTGTTTGATGTCGGCTATGACAACAGAGCGGTTAATGATACAAGGGTGTGAAACCTTTTTAGCACATTTTGGGGATACCAAGAAGAAGAGTCCTAGTATCATAAAGGTGCCAATAGTGCGAGAGTTTGAAGATGTTTTTCTTGGGAATTGTCTGGTGTTCACCCTCCTAGAGAGATTGATTTTGAGATCAATCTTATTCCCAGAGTGCAACCTATAGCATAGTCACCATACATAATGGCACTGGAAGAGATGTAGGGATTAAATAAACAACTGCAAGAACTATTAGAGAAGAGCTTTATCAGACCAAGCATTTCTACTTGGGTTCTCCTATGTTGTTTGTTAAGAAGAAGGACGGTTCAATGAGGTTATGTATAGACTACCGATAGTTGAACCAGATGATGATAAAGAATAAGTATATGTTGTCGAATACAAATGACCTTTTGATCATTTGAGAGGAGTTATATTATTTTCAAAGATAGACCTCAGTTTAGGTTACCACCAGTTAAGGATAAGGCAGATGACATACCCAAGTTAGCTTTCAGGACTAGGTGTGGTCACTACGAGTTTGTGGTTATGACATTTTGGCTAACCAATGCACTGATAGATTTTATGGATATGATGAATAAGGTGTTTAGGCCCTATCTTGATCATTTTGTGGTCGTGTTCATAGATGATATCATGATATACTCCAAATATAGTCAGTGACATGAGCAACGCCTTCACCATGTGTTGACTTTGTTGAGACAACAATAGTTATATGCTAAGTTCAACAAGTGTGAATCTGGTTATCTGAAGTATCTTTTTTGAGACATGTTATATCTACTAAGGGTGTTTGTGTAGACCCTAAGAAGGTGGAGTCTGTTCTAGAATGGGGACAACCCAAGACAACAACAGAGATTTGAAGTTTCCTAGGTTTGGTAGGCTACTATAAGAGGTTCATCAAGGACTTTAGATTTGTAACATTACCCCTAAATATGTTAACTAGGAAAGATGTTCCTTTTACTTGGGATGACAAGTGTCAGGATTCTTTCGAGCAGTTAAAGACAAATTGACTAGTGCACCGGTGTTAGTGCTTCCAGAACAAGGGAAAGGCTACATTGTATTTTGTGATGCTTCAAAGAACATGTTAGGATGCATACTAATGCAAGAATAAAATGTGATTTCTTTCACTTCACGATAGCTTAAGAAACACGAAGAGAATTACCCAACACTCGACTTGGAACTTGTAGATATAGTTTATGAATTGAAGATTTTGAGACACTATCATTATGGAGAAAAGTGTCATATATTCACCTAATATAAAAATCTACAATATATCTTTTCGAAGCAGGAGTTGTATATGAGGCACAGGAGATTGATGGATCTAATCAAGGATTACGATTTCTCAATAGATTACCATATGTGGAAGGTGAATGTGGTAGCTAATGTTTTGAGTAGCAAGTCATCTTCGTCATCATCTACTAGTAATGCACGTCTATGCTCCTTAGTGTGCCACAAACGAGACATGTTGGTGTTTCTTCTCTAGATGAATGTATAGATGGAGGTTTCTTTGTTGGTAGGTTTGTTGGCACAATTATAAGTCAAACCTACCTTGATATAAAAGATCTGTAATGCACAATAGATCTATACTATGATATAGAATATTTGATCAGAATTATGTAGTGAGAAACATTATGGTTTCCATGAGGCATATGATGCTACAATTTGTTTTCACAACAAGATCATAGTTCCTAATGTTGAGGGATTGAGGAAGATGGTGCTTGAGGAGGATCACTCTTTAATGTATGCAATGCATTCTAGAAGTACCAAGATGTACCATAATATGAAGGACTTGTATTTGTGGCTAGGTTTAAAATGTGATGTGGTAGAGTTCGTTGCCCAGTGTCTAGTTTGTCAGCAATTTGAGACTGAGCACCAAAAGCATATAGAGACACTACAACCTTTGACAATACCTCAGTGGAAATGGGATCATATTATAATGTACTTTGTGGTTTGTCTTTCTAGGACAGCCAAGGGTCATGATTCCATATAAGTAATAGCTGACTAACTCAGCCAGCTCACTTCCTTACATTCAAGACAACATTTATAGTAGAGAATTTGGGACATGTATAGGTTGATGAGATAGTTTATTTGAATGGAATTCCATTGAGTATAGTTTCTAATAGAGTTATAAAGTTTGCAAGTCAATTTGGGAAATGTCTACATACGACAATGGGAACATAGCTGAGGTTTAGCACAACTTTTCTCCCACAGATAGATGTCTAGTCTGAAAGGACTATTTAGACACTAGATAATATTTTAAGGGTATGTGTGTTGTAGTTCTTGGAAGTTGGGATGTACAGTTGAGTCTGATAGAATTTACATACAATAACAGTTATCATAGAAGCATAGATATGGCACCTTACAAGGCTCTATATGGGAGACATTGTGAGTCTCCACTCTATTGGTATGAGATAGGTGAGTATGAACTTTTAGGTCCTGATCTAGTACAACAGACTATGGAGAAAATTAAAGTGATACAACAATAGTTGAAAGCAACCCAAGACAAACAGAAGTCTTATATAGATAATTGTCATAGACTGTTAGAATTCTAAGTGCGAGACAGAGCTTATCTTAAGATTTCTCCTTGGAAAGGTGTGTTGAGGTTTGGTACAAAGGGTAATGACATGCTTGGGTTGTGCATTAAATGCAAGTGCATGTATCCAAGTAATATAGGCCTTGTGAGGCCCAAGTCAAACTCAAGGAAACATAAATTTCAGTAGACTACTACTAACTGGTCGCGATCAGCTAGACCGATTGGAAAAGTTGATTGTTGGTTTTGAAACAAAATAAAAATAAAACAAAGAGAAAATAAAAGCGAGCGATGATTAAATGTTTAGTTTAATCAAATGGAATGGGAATTCTAAGGGTTACGGTTTCACCATAAGGTCTCATTGCATGCAATTCTACACAACTAACATAATTTGTGCCTTATCCCTGATTATGGCTTGAAGTTAAAATTTCTTTCTTTCACAATACAATTCACTACCTAGTTCTAGGTCAGTTCCATGCCAGTAGTAACTTATACCCTACATCTAAGTGCTTTAATAAATTCTCTGGGTATACCTTGTCTAAGGAATTTATTGGTTAATGTGTTAATCGTACCTTTCAACCACTAATCCTTCGTCAAGAGCAATTAATAGTATTAGAAATCAACTATGGTGATCAAGCATAGAAAATTGCGATAGAAACACGATAACATATCAGGGAGAATTGAGACAAATTATGATAATCAATGGAAAATTGTCATACAGCGATTCCCTGGGCTACTCCCAGTCCTAAGGACAATGGGGATTAGCCATGCATGTTCATCTCAATGATACACATGGAGAAGGGAGAGGAAAACATGGGGAAATGAATGAGAATATGATGTAACCCCTGAAACGGAGAACAACCCGATGATCCTCACTACGAGATGCACGTTTTGTAACCTTCTGGCAGTAGAATCATCCGTCTGCAGCTTTGGAATCATCTGAGGCATAGCTATGGGCTCCATTCTTTGCTCTCCTCTCCTTCAGAACTTGTGCGGAGGAATAGAACGTCCCCCTTCACTTTGGGTTGCCTTTTCTTCGGTATAGGTACCACTTACAGCCGCCAAAAGATCACAGTCGTTCGATCGTGGCAATTCTGAATGGAGTCCTGATTCAATGACATCGATACCATCGACGGGGTGTCGATGTTATCGACACCTTAGGGTGCACTTCCGTCACTTCAAAATTGAGATCAACCTGTTGACTTCTCGATCAATAGTATCGACGTGCTGACTTTTCTTCTGCTGAGCTAATCTCGAGACCATCGACGGTGTGGTCGATGGTATCGACCTAGATGATTTCCCTCCACCTTGGTTACTGTTGCCATGTTGATAGTATCGACGGACCTGTCGATGGTATCGATAGGTTCTGGAATATAAAGTACATGAAATAGAGAGAAAAACACAAGTCAATCCATGGAATTTAGTAATTCATTCAAAATAGGATAAAATAAGATAAATTGGATGCATACAATGATTATAGGCTAAGGGAATTGAATTATGCCATTATAGTCACAAAGATGACACACGAATGCATAAAATAAGTACAAAATTAGCCTATAAATGTGGCTCAAAAACCCCGCATCAAACTCCCCTAAGCTTGAATGTTGCTCGTCCTCGAGCACAAAACTATAAAATATGATTGAGAGGGTCAACTAAAGAACATAATCACATAAATGATATCTCATTATGATTCCCACCTACAAAACACATACTAGCCCTTACCAACCACGGAACGATAACTACCCTTTATGCCACAATAATCATTCATGGTAGATGTCCATCCCAAGATCACGAACACTATCAAGTAAAGCAGTTAATATAATAAAATCCTCAGGTTCAGGCTTGGTGCATCTTGTGATCTCCTATCTACGTTGCTCATTTTCTGTAACTACCATCTAAATGGAAGCAGCTCTCCTAATGTACATGAATGAGGAGAAAATCGTGGGTGGTCTACCACTTAGACCAACGAGTGGATGGAATGGGTGGCCATTGAAGAAATGGAAGCACAGTACAGTCGATCATGCAAAAACAAAAATGAATGACCTATCATGATGTGAATGCAAATGAAAATCTCCTAATGCTACATTTTTGTTGGAATGGTGCATGCACTATCATTCCGTCTCAAGGTGAGATGGAATATCTAAGAAAGCTACACCATGTGTTTATTCTTCTTGATATGTGGGTGAGAATATGTTCCTTTCTCCCTCTTATTCATACTTACTTTTCAATCTTATTTTTTTCACTTTTTTTTCAAGCCCTCATTTTCATAAATGACAATGGATTATTTGCCAAGCTCCCTTCTTTTTACATAACTTGTACATTTGATGCATTCTATTCGAAGGGTATGGGACAAATTCACCACCTTTAATGCTTTCAGAAGAAAATAAGACACATGATGTGATATATGTTCAAAAGCTATGAATGCAACTACATAATGACAATTATGCAACTACTATGACATGCACCTAAGGATGAAGTGCATGTATACTACTCTATCTATTTTTTTTCATTTCATGCAAAAATATGCGAGAAAAATTGTAATACAAGACCTCTCTACATGGGATGCAATCAAAGAGTGAAATACAATAATGTGCTCCTAGTTCTTATGGTGGAGTGGAAATGAAATTGCGGTGGATCAGATCACAAAACTAATTGACAGAACCTTCAAAAAGAATTATATGTCCTTCCTTACTGACTTGTGTACCAATTAATCAAGGGATTTCTCTCTCTCACTTCAAATTAAAGTTAGGTTAACGTTTGGTCAGTTTAGGCTCAACATCCCTATCAATCCTCTTAACATGAACCATAAGAATATACAATCATATTCATATGTTTTAAAGTTGACCTACCCAATGAGTTCCATAAGTGATGTCCTCAAGTTCTCACAAGGCAACCTTATAATTTCTTAAAGATTTTTCATTTAAATTCATTTTCTCACAAACCCCCAAATGAAAACATCGAGATGACATGCAATTACATTAGACTCCACTAATTACACTAGATAGATAGTGGATCCTAGAAAATAGTAAATCTAGAAATTAAGATAGTGTAATCGTTGAAGTGTCGATGGTAGCGACGGGTGTCAATACCATTGACGCTGTCTGTGGATCAACATTGTAGACTGCTCGATGAAGATGCACGGATCACTGACGTGGCATATCGATACAATCGACAAGGTTGTCGATAGTATTGACATTGCTGAGAAGAACCGTTCTAAAAATCTCTAGACATCTCGCGACCATCGATGAACTGATCGATTCTATCGACCCTCTCCAGTCTCGATCCTCTTTTTCTCTGTTCACTTGTCGATACCATCGATCAGGCCGTCGATACTATCGATGGAATGAAATTTTTGTAGTTGCTTCATTGTTCCAAACTCGATACCAGCGACACATGTGTCGATGATATCAACATCATTCCAGTCCTGCACACTTAACAAACACATCAGGCTATCATTTTTATAAACTAAGTACCAAATTAATGAAAACTATTTAAGAAAATAAAAAATAAAGCAAATAAACATGCAATCTACCAAGGTTGGGTTGCCTCCCAACAAGCTCCCTTCTTTAACATCTTAGGCTAGACATAAGGATACCTTTAACCTGGGTGGTTAAGGGATGTCTCTAATGATTCATTTGGCCATTTGAATTCAACTCTATCATCACCAATCCCAAGTGTCAAATACCCTCATCCAATGGTAGTGATTACATCAGTCGTAGCTTGGAATAGCCTTCCTAATAGAATCTCACATCCTTCTAGTTCATGCATGTCCATGACCACAAAGTCAATAGGGAAGATGAATTTCTCAACTTTGAATAGAACATCCTCACATATACCTTGTGGCTTCACAATGGATCCATCCGTCAACTCAATTGTCATGGAAGTTTGTGTTGGCTTCTTCAATCCCAGCTTTTGAAAAGTGGCAAGTGGCATAAGATTAATGCCTGCTCCTGAGTCACATTGTGCTTGTGGAAAATGTTGACCACCTATGGACCATGGGATGTAGAAACATCCTAGATCGTTCCTCTTTTTTGGCAGCCTTCTTGGATTATAGAACTCACTGTTTCATCAACTCACACAACATTTGTATCTTTGATCCATTATTTCTTGTTGATGATGTCTTTCATGAATTTTCCATATGAAGGAATTTGCTCTATAGCCTCCACCAATGGAATGTTAATGTGGAGCTTCCAGAAGATCTCAAGATATTTCTTGAAGTGCCTTTGCTCTTTCCTTGGCTTCAGACTATCTGGGAATGGCACGCTTGGCTCCTCTATACGCTTCTATGGTAGAATATATGGAACTTTAGGGGTCTCCTCCCCTAATCTTGCTTCAACGCCACCTTCTAAGATAGGATTTGGCACATCATCCATAGATGGCATGACTTGTAGCTGCTTCTCCTTATTGATAGTGGTTGCTCCACTATGAAGTAAAGCTTTCACTTGTTCATTCAGTATAGGAGTCTCTTCAGAAATCTGAGATGTGGGCATGACAGTGGTCGCATCCTAGAGTAATTTGAATGGAGTCCTACATCCTCCTGGAAATCCATATAAACTATGAGGGTATGGAATTTTGGGTTTATCCTCCAAGTCTATATGCATAATACTACGCTCATGTATCTCCTCAACAGGAAGCTCTCCCCCCTTTTTGACTGATATATATTTAACCTGCTGATGTAGTTGAGCGGGCTCTACATTCCCAGCTAGTTTTTGTTGAGTGATTTGCTTCATGGCAGCCACCTTAGTTGCAATTTGGGCTATGGTCATCTCTAGCATCCCCACTTGTGCACCATGGCTCTAAAACGTCTGCTTGAACTGATTCATAAACTCTCCTTGTGATGTAATTTGCTTGCTAAATGTGCTCATCAACTCTTGATTTTGCTTAATCACTTGGTTGAGAAACTCATTACTTTTGTCTTCCATACTAGGCTTTGACTTCTGATCTGAATCCTATAAAAAATTCTTTGGATCCTTCAACGAGAATTTCTTATCCTTCCTCCATGAATAATCATTGTTCCTGTAGCCTTGTTGGCACATGAACTTTGCCTATGCTACATCATCAAACCCATTGTCATGTTTCTCTAGGAGTCTCTTCGCTATCAAGTCTGTTTTCTCATTTAATTCTTTAATGGCCTTTGCATCCCCTGCAACTGTGACCTGTTCTGGTGCATCACTTTCACCCCAAGACTACTTCTTAGCCATATTCTTTAAAACCTCTCGACACTTGGAACCTTTTTTTTAGAAAGAAACCTATTCCAGCTGAATCTAGATTACTCCTATAATGTTCGTTAAGGGAAAAATAGAAGATCTTCACTTGGATTTCTAAATCCAGCCCATGATGTGTGCATTTCCGTAGCATGATATTAAAACACTCCCATGTCTCAGAGTATGTCTTGTCGGCCTGCTTTTGAAATTTTGGATCCTCCTCACGAGATAATTTGTCTTTTTGGGTAGAAAATACCTTTCACAGAACACCTCGATCATCATATCCCATGATTCGACATATTCATCATCCAAATGGTAGAGCCACTCCCTTGCGTTTCTTGCTAGAGAAGATGGAAATAATTTCAAATAAATGGCCTCCTGTGGGAACCTATCCACCTTCACCATATCACATTTCTCCACAAATGTGTTGATGTGGGTCACTAGGTCCTCATTTATGAGTCCATGGAATGCTTGTGACTTGACCAATTGAATAAGCCCTGGGTAAATCTTGTAACTGGGTATGTTGATAGATTGTTTCTTGATTGGACCCTTCTGTGCAGAGGATGAAGAAGCTTTATTCTTCTCCCAAATGGCTGGCTTCTCTGCCATTGTGAAAGCCTTGAGTTCTTGTTCAATTTCCTCAGATGGCATATTTATCAGTTTGTCTTCTTCACTCAATGGAGGAATCTTAGGTGTCGATTGTGCATAGTGTGTACTACACGTCCTCACCATGTACTAGTACCTAAAATATGAAAAATAAAATAAGTGCAGTGCTAGGGAGAATAGAGAATCTGAAAGATAGATAATTAAGTTCAAAAATTAAAATTACAATAAAAAAGGTGGCCTAGAATGGCCGCTTGCAGCACTCGTAGTGCTAAAATTTGTCATCTCCCCCGCAACGACACAAAAAACTTGACACTCTTGAGCCATGCGTTAAACGCAAGTGCACGTATCGAAGTAATATAGGCCTTGAGAGGCCCAAGTCAAACTTAGGGAAATGTAAATTTCAGTAGACTACTACTAACTGGTCGCGATCAGCTAGACTAATTGGAAAAGTTGATTTTTGGTTTTCAAACAAAATAAAAATAAAACATAGAGAAAACAAAAGTGAGCGATTATTAAATATTTATTTTAATCAAATGGAATGGGAATCCATAGGGTTACGGTTTCACCACAAGGTCTCGGTGCATGCAATTCTATACAACTAACATAATTCGTGTCTTATCCCTAATTATGGCTTGTAGTTAAAATTGCTTGCTTCCGCAATACAATTCACTACCTAGTTCTAGGTCACTTCCACGCCAGTAGTAACTTATACCCTAGGTCTAAGTGCTTTAATAAATTCTCTGGGAATCCACCATTAATTGTACATTACCTTGTCTAAGGAATTTATTGGTTAATGTGTTAATCGTGCCTTTTCAACCACTAATGCTCCGTCAAGAGCAATTACCAGTATTAGAAATGAACTATGGTGATCAAGCATAGCAAATTGCAATAGAAACACAATAACATATCAGGGAGAATTGAGACAAATTATGATAATCAATGGAAAATTGTCATACAGCGATTCCCCGGGCTACTCCCGGTCCTAAGGACAATGGGGATTAGCCCCACATGTTCATCACAACAATACACATGGAGAAGGAAGAGGAAAACATGGGGAATCAAATGAGAATATGATGTAACCACTAAAACGAAGAAGATTCAGATGATCCTCGGTGTGAGATGCACATTTTGTAACCTTCTGGCGGTAGAATCGTCCATCTACAACTCTAGAATTGTTCGAGGCATAGCTCTGGGCTCCGTTCTTTGCTCTCCTCTCCTTTGGAACTCGTGCAGCAGAATAGAACGTCCCCCTTCACTTTGGGCCGCCTTTTCTTAGGTATAGGTACCACTTACGACTGCCAAAAGATCACATTTGTTCGATTGTGGCAATTCTAAATGGAGTACTAATCTGATGGCGTTCATACCATCGATGGGGTGTCGATGATATCGACACCTTAGGGTGCACTTACGTCGCTTCAAAATTGAGATCAACATGTTGACTTCTCGATACTATCGACCAGATCGTCGATAGTATCAACGTGCTGACTTTTCTTCTGCTGAGCTAATCTCGAGACCATCGATGGTGTGGTCGATCGTATTGACCTAGATGCTTTCCCTCTACCTTGGTTACTGTTTCCATGTCAATAGTATCGACAGACCTGTCGATGGTATCGATAGGTTTTGGAATATAAAGTACTTGAAACAGAGAGAAAAACATAAGTCAATCCATGGAATTTAGTAATTCATTTAGAATAGGATAAAATAAGATAAATTTGATGCATACAATGATTATAGGCTAAAGGAATTGAATTATGCCATTATAGTCACAAAGATGACAAATGAACGCATAAAACAAGTACAAAATTAGCTTATAAATGCGATTCAAAAACCCTACATCAGGTAAGTTGGATCCTAGGTTTATGGGACCATACCCTATCTTGGCACATGTTGGAAAAGTGGCATACAAGTTAGAGATACCACTGGAGTTTCACAAGTTGCATAATGTCTTTTATATCTCCATGCTGAGGAAATGTTATCCATATATAGAGCAAACAATATAGGCAATGGAGGTTGAGTTAGATGAGGATGTTTGATATGTTGAGGGTCTTGTGTTAATCCAGGATAGAAGAGTAAGGAAGTTGAAGAAAAAGGATATAGTGGTAGTAAAGATTTTGTGTCATCACCGTGGCATAGAGGAAGCCACATGGGAGTTAGAGGACGAGATGCGTAGAAAGTACCCATCTCTCTTTGCGTAGGATTTCGAGGAAAAATCCTTGTTAGGGGTTTATAGTTGTAAGACCCCTGACCTTTCTTAAAGTGTTGAACCTACTTTATTATCAAGATTGAGTGTTGAAAACCATAATCTAACCTTTTGATATGTTTTGATGTCATGTGACAACCTTAATTTTCAAGTTTTGTCCAATTTGGACATTGTTTGTGCAAGTTATGCATTTTGTGCACATTTTAGACTTTTCTAAAATTACCTATATATGAGATTTACTTGTGATTTGGCACATGCTTTATGTAGCTTAGATGTTTTCTTATCATACTATAGCTTGTTGGGCAATGGGGTGTCCTAGTTGTACCTATGTTTGGAGTTATTACATTTTAAGGGTGATTTAGGTTTTACCCCTTCATGGATGAGCTACCTTTAGAGGCTTTGGACCAATGGTCCCCCTATTTGGTCAACAAATAATGGTCACAAATAGGTGGTGACAACCTATGGTCATCCCTAGATGTAGTAGTTTGTTGTTTTTATTTTTTGGGTTCACTTGGACCGATGGTTCACTTAAACTATGTGACAAACTGATCGTTCACCAATTAAGTGACTAGGGTTCCAAGGAACCGATGGTTACCATTCTTGGAGGCTGATGGTTGGTGTGGAGATCCAGAAACCAATGTTTAAGAACATCTCCACCACCAGTGGATTTACTTTTTGCATGGTCATGGAATCTCTTGACCATGGACACATGGAGAGCTACTAGGACACCTCAAGTTTCTCTTCTCCCTTATCCATAAGCTTTATATACCTATCCTTTAGCACACAATGAAATGTTTGGTTCTTTATATCTCCTTCCCTATCCAGAGATGTGTCTTTCCCTTCTTGGTGGTGCATAGGGTGTCCAAGGTGGAAGAAGATACCCACCATCTTGTTGGAGCATATGGGGTTCGGATCTACCCTTATCTAGGATTTGTGAAGCTTCCTTTGGGTGATCTTGACCTAATCTAGTATTTTAATCATTTCTCCTTCATTTCTCTTGCTGATCGTATTCCTCCTACCTTATTCTTGGATGAAACCATGGTTTTCCATGGTAAATCTTGTTCTAGTGCTCAAAGAACTCATCTTTCTTGCTCCTTTCTCCTAAGGTTTGCTTTCCTTGTGGAGAAAGATATACTTGGCCGAGTTCAAAGCTTAAACTAGGGTTCTTTACCTTCTTTGCTAAAGTTTTCTTGCTGTTTGGATCCTGATCTTTTTCCTAGAGGTGAGTTGTATAACCCTCTTCATGTTTATTGCTTACTACAAGCTTACTTTCTCATGTTCTTTCTCTAAGATGAAGATCTAAGCATAGAAGATATCTTTGTTGAGGGTTTCAGTTTTAATGGTGTTCCTTGATAAAGAGGATGACTTGGTTCTTGCTTACATGTCAATTGATGGTGCTTAGTACCTCTAAACTGATAGCTTATGCTTAGGTTTTTAGGATGTTTTCTTCCTTGTGCCACAAATGATGGATGCCATTATACTAGAACCAATGGAGTTGCCTTTATGACAAATGATGGTGACAAACCAATGGTGTCAACCGATGGTCACACCTTAGGGTAGATGTGAACTCTTTTGGAAGCTCAAAAATTGATGGTTGGGTTCTCTAAAGATGGTATCAACCGATGGTGATAGTAGTTCAACACCCGATAGTGTCAACCAATGGTAGTATTAACCTTAGCAACCGATGGTGACACAAAGTGTCACATCCTATTGTGGTCCTAGGTACCGCAACCAATGGTGAAACTAGGTCTCATTAGTTTCTCATTTCAAGTACTAATGTTATGGTTTTCATAATTGAATGAATCAAGGGTTAGACTCATGATTCAAAAAATGGTTTTAAAAGAAGAACCTGATCCAATGATGAGGATCAAATGCTTCAATTTCCAATGGTTTGGGATGAAGCCTATAGGGTAATGTTTTGATTCTAATGATAAGAATTTGATTGTTCAATGCCCTTAACTAGTAGCCTTACTTTTTCCCTAGTATAAATATTATTGGTTATCACCATAGTAAGTTGATATGTAACCCTAATGAAACATGGCTTGTTAAACCTAATTATAATGTAATTAAGTGATAGTGATTGATTATAATCAGCCCCTTGAATGATTACTAGGATAATGGAATACTCTTTATTATTGTTGAAACCTTAATATGATACTATCTAAACATCACAGTTCCATGATATGTTAAACTTTTATGACTTGTTGATCCTTGTTCTAAGGCATGGAAAGATAATGATGAACTTGAAAGGATTGATGTGATGGTCTTAATGACGTTTGGGCATGGTTGGGCCCTATTGGAGGTGTTATCCATTTTATAAACATGGTAAGGGTTGGAACACTAGATTAATGTGATATTGAATTGTACCATGTGGTGATATGGTGACAAGTGTGATTCCATTATTGGAAATGAAGATTAAGAACTATACCTCATACATTTTACATCTTTTGAAATTGTTATATAGAAATGTTTTCTAGAAACATATTAGGGTTTGTATGTCCACTTGTGTGATGTGGCCTTAACTCACCCAACTAGCATAACTAATCAAGTGAAACCCTTATCATGTAATTACATGTGTCATAGATCCATCTGAGTGCTAGAACTTGGAGAATGGCGAAACGAGTAATCCTAAGGGAAACTCGGAGAAATGTTGTTGAGTATGCGAGGTGCAAGTGACTATGCATCCTTGACATCTTGATTTCAAGATTAGGAAGGACGGCTTCAGTCATACCTAGCCCTAAGTTTGAGAATGGTTGTGGCCATATCTTGGTGTGTGTGTGTGTGTGTGTGTGTGTGTGTGTGTGTGTGTGTGTGTGTGTGTCTATATATATATATATATATATATATATATATATATATATATATATATATATATATATATATACATATATATATATATTAGTAATTTGAGGACAGTTGTAGTTGTACCTTAGAAAGTAGGGTTTTCATACCCACCTCCTTTTACTAGTGTCGTGACCTATACCAAGAAATACTAGGCTATTAGTAGTTGGACCTTATGTTTTAGTGTGGCAGACTCGTACTAACTGAGGGCGAAGAAGATCTTAGGAATCTGGTTTTTCTAGATCTTGTATTGCACTAAATTCGACTTAGCATTGGTCAGTTGGGATTTGAATGGTATTCCTCAAATTCCTTAGGGCATAATAAAATATATAATACAGTCATGTAGTATGTCTACTAGGGTTAAATATGATTCATATTGGATCTTAACCCTTGCCTTACTCTTTTACACTACTAAATGTTACATAATGAAATTAGAAAGATTAGTTGTGAGTAAATGAAATTTTTTGCTTGCTCTCTTGCATATCTTTTTTATCCTACTTAATTCTATGCTTAATTGTGGAATTACTCAATCTACTGATTTTGCTTACTATGCCACAATTGTTTAATCTGATCAATTACCTCTTAAGTACTCAATCTACTCAATTTATTTATTGTTAAACAATCTGTTGTAATCAATAACCATTGTGGAGAGTTATATGTCTTACTGGGACATGGGTCTCAGCTTATGGGTTACCACATCTTTTTAAGTGGTCGTCAGCAACATGGTTGAGGTCGTGTTGTAGAAGATGAGCAGTCTGGTGATCAGTAGACATAGAAGGTTGGACAGCTGTAGTTGTTAGTAATAGAGTCCTAGTGTCGTCCCTGTACTCTAAGGTCCTGGTATGGGATATGCTTTGTGGATGATTTACATGTATCGACACAAGTTTTTGGCAGTATGATAATGTTTGTATATATTGCAGTACATGTGAAATATCTCTTGTGAATACAAGTTGTGGCCTCAACTACTAGATATAGATGTAAATACTTGTTATGGCATATGAGTTATCGAAAAGATGGACCTTGATGTAAATATTTGAGAACATGTTTATAATAAATTGGTTTTAAATATTCTGCTTTTCTAACTATGTGATTATCTAGTATTTTAATTGTGATTTATGTTTAGAGTAATATCATTTTGTGTGGTAGTGTGTTACAACCCTTCAGCCCAAATTTGACATCTTTGTCTTTCAAGTTACCCACAATTTTCTCTGCTAGTAGCATGTTCTGTCCATGGCAATTGTGTCACCTATGCTTGGTTCTCAAGAAGAGGAAAACATGTTGTCCAAGGGTTTCAAGTTTTCATTTGATGTTCATTAAGAACGATTGATTCACAAAGTTCTCATTTAACAACACAATCTTTATCAAAAGTGGGCACGTCCTCCTGGTCAACGGTCCTACCTCCCATCATACAGTTCCATTAGAACTTGATGCCTACATGGACTTTTGTAACCCTAATTCATCCCATGTGTGATGTCTTGTTTCTTCTAACACTTCCCTTCCTCTGAATTCCAACTTCCTTTCCATTTTTATGTAGTTCTTGATCACTTCCTTGGGTGCAACCTTGGTCAGCTTCTCTATCACGACCATTACCTCCTCCAAACCCTCACCCATCTCCCCCATGACCCCTACCATTGCTTCTTTATTTTCTTATAGATAGATGTTATTAGTAAATTAATTTAGAAACAAAAAAGTTTTCAAAAAAAAAATATTTAGAATCGCATTGAGGTGCATTTGGAAATAGGAAGAAATTGTCTTAATAGAAAAAGAAATTATTGAAAAAGAAAGCTTTACTATAGTGAAAGACTTATAGGCCAATGAAACTGATAATAATTTCATAAAAATAGGGTGATGCATCAGCCCCATGCGGCTGCAATTGGGCCCATCACTATCTCTGAAAAAGAAAAAGGTGATGAGCGCTCTTGAATAGGCATATCTTGAGCATGCTATCATAGACTCTCACTACTCTAGGATCCCCCTACACCACTTTGTAACAACATTTGATGCAAGAATGGCATCTCATACTCAGGCTTATGAATCACTTTTGTAGATCTAGGTTGAGGAAGTGGTGACTAATGTAGGAGAACACAAGATTGTGAAAGTAGAAATAACAAACTCACAAGTGGGAAACAAATAGGAAAATTGCACCACAAAAAACCTCAATTTAAATCCATTATCACTTCAAATAACAAATAGAGGAGAGTACATGGTTATCATAATGAAAAACAACATATGTAAATTTGGAGGAGAAGCATCATCATGTATGTAGGAAAGAGGGGACCAACATTCCACATTTTCAAGGAATATACATGAAGAGTCATCCAAAGTTGCTCTCAAGATCATATTGAAGAGGTTCACTCTTAAATACAAGATGGCTATAAATTGAAGTGTGGCTCTTATTTCATTTCTCAATTTAACATCACATATTGGGAAATTGATCATTAATGTGATCAAAATGGAGTGTCACCACACTCGAACCATGAAATTGATATCCAACTAAGTAAGAAGGGCACTTGATGACAGAGGAAGGGGTACACTAAATGAGAGGGGAAAATACAGGTTGTCACGCTAAGATAGTTCAATTGCATAAGTATTATCACAAAATATATGAAATACATAATATAATTTGGTATAATTAATAAGCATTTTTAGTCAAAGTAATTGGGTTGAAAAATACTTGCAACTATGTAATCATCTTCCATAACCAATTGATCCATGGTGCTTTGCATCTTGGAGAACCAAGAAACTAAAAATGCTTCTATGAGGAAACATGTTTTACTTGTGAAATTTCTATCACTATAACACCATGCATAATCAATATCACTATAAGAAATTAGAGTAAACTCATTTGATAAGGGGTACCATATTCCTAAGTTTGATGTCTCAACTATATATCAAAAAATCCTTTTTATGATATTAATGAATTTCTTGGATAAGTTGGAAGAGATCATACAATATTAAACTAGACTTGATATTCA
The DNA here is from genome assembly GCA_963693085.1 of Alisma plantago-aquatica. Classification (NCBI taxonomy): domain Eukaryota; kingdom Viridiplantae; phylum Streptophyta; class Magnoliopsida; order Alismatales; family Alismataceae; genus Alisma; species Alisma plantago-aquatica. Next base: position 1,295,924,840 of record OY856410.1, on the reverse strand, counting down.
GTATAGTGGCAGTAAGATATATTTAACTACCAATCATACCTCTATATGTCTTCTCATGTTAATTCTACCCACCTTAATCTTTATCAAGATTGGCTATATTTGAGATGGGAGTAGTGAATAGATTGCATTATTACATACCAAACTACTCTAGCTATCAAACCACTAATGTAACTTCTTTGGTTAATGATTTTCCACTTCTTAATTTTCTTGATTTAAATCTAAAGAAAAATGTTTTCTACCCCATCAAGCTGATTAAAATCCATTGCAGATAGGAGAAATAAAACTTTTGTGAATATGAGAAATTTGAATAACAAGAAAGGATAATAGTGTTAAAGAAATATTGCAAGATTTATTTTCCCAATGATGTTAGAATTTCACAATAAGAGGTCATTAATTTCTCATATGGATCATGTGGAGATAGTTTTATAGTGTACATTGCCTTATGGAAAAGATAAATACTTTTCATTCTCAAATCCTAGAGGTTGAGAAACATACAATTCCTCCTCTATTTATCCATTAAAAATGCACTTTATCATCTACATCCATGTCAGAAAAAAGAAAAATGTAACGACTAGCAAAAGAAAATAAAACTCGATAAGGTTCTAACTTTTCTAGGAGTGCATGTATTCTCAAAATGAACACTTTAGTTTGTTTACAGATTTGGTAAACCAACCAAGATTTGTTTCTTACCACATGTCTTTTTGTAAAGCCTGCTATGGAACACCCAATTTGTGCCTATTATCTTGCTATCATGGGGTCATGGCACAACTATCTATACATTGTTCTCGTCAAATTTTTCAAACTTGTCCTATATTTCCTCGATCCAAACATTGTCTTAAATAGATTCCTTTGTGCCTTTGAAAATTAATACAAAATGAATTCACTAATGTCTTGGTCCTTTTCATGAATTTAGTTTTAACCTTTTCAAGGGACTACCTATGATGAGTTCCTTTGGATGGTTCTATGCAAACCTTGGGATTGGATCCTTCCTTTCTTCACCTTGGGGTTTTCAATAATGAAATAATGTCTCTGATGACTAGTTCTTTAGCTTTAGCAACAAGATCACTTTGAACACCATCACACACAAAATTTCTTTCAAATAGAATGGTTAGTTTAAAGAAATATAACATGTCTAGATTCTTCAATTCTAGAAATATTTTAATTGTAAAAATGTTAAGATTTTCTTGAGATATTATAACCATGGAAGATATGAACATAAGGCATTACAAGTGAGGTTTAGGGAATTTATAAATGGGAAGAGACGACTGGAAGTGTGGAGGTGACTATGCAATCAGTTACCCCGATGTTGCCTATGTCGACGGAGGGGAACCTCAGCGGAAACTCTGGAGAGGGTGATAATAGCCCAGTGGCAGCTCTTTAGAAAAGTGGATTCCATTTCAATTATGCATCCTGGAAATGGGGCAATGAAAATCGCAACAATAGGACTCACACACAGGCTAAAAAGGGTATCGATTAGGAAATGTTTTTTGATGCAGAGGACTCTACCTCATTCCCAATGATCAAGGGAGAGCCTCATGGGCAAAGGGAAAATCTATCTAACAACCGTGGAGCATATAGCCAGGTGTGCAGATCCATGGGACCAACAGGCGGTGGAATGATCAATCTGAGCATAAGCATAATGCTTTTACCAGAGGATGATTTCATAATAGACTCAACGGCACAAATACCTTTAGGTGATATAAAGGAGTCTGCATTAGAACAAATACAACAAGTCTGGCGATACACTATTATTGTCAAGGTCATGGAGAGAACTATTGGATACCTAAATCTGAAAGAGAAGATTTGGGTGATGTGGAAACCTAAAGGTGCATATCGCATAATAGACCTAGGCAATGGATACTAGATTGTACAACTAACAATGGAAGATGATTGTTTGATGACAATGACAGGTGGACCATGGTCGATGCTAGGTTCATACCTGATGGTACACAGGTGGAAACTAGATTTTGACCCCAAATTAGAGATACATGTATCGATAATAGTTTGGGTCATAATACTAAATTTACCTCCTTGCTTCTATGAAGAACAAATACTCACAAAGGTAGGGAACCTGATTGGGAGCACAATAAAAGTAGATAACAACACCTGGTAGAAAAGAAGAGGGAAACTTGCAAGAATAGCAGTAGAGATTCATACAGATGTACCAATCACACTCACAATCCAGATAATGAAGAAACTATACGCGGTGGAGTATGAGAATCTTCCAGTATAATGCCTCAAATGTCAAAGGGATGGTCATAACTCTGAACAATGTTGGCAAACAAATGAACAGAAAGAGGAAGTAGTAATGGAGTAGGAAAACCCCACATAGCCAGAGAAACAGATGCATGTTCCAAACTCTATGTAGGAGGAGGTAACAATCCACTTCACTGAGAAGATTCATGCACAAAAGGGCCAGCATCTAGGTATCAAGGGAGCAAGCCATCATAATGAAGGGGTGAGAAACCAGAACTAGTTTTCATCAATATAGGATGAGGAAGACGAAGTAGATAACTACCACATAGAAGAAAAATGAATTGTATCAATTAATAACCCAACATCTGAGAATTATTGCTACCACAGTGAACACCAGGGGAAAGGTAGGGTAAATGGGAGACAAAACAAGAACAACTCTACTTGGAAACTAAGGCACGCATAGCCAGAACAACCGAGACAACAACATGAATACAACATATCGAAAGATAAGGAAAAGGAGGTAGAAAATCACATAGTAGAAAATGCAAGGGAAGACGAGGTCATCATCATAAATGAAACAGACCATTAGAGAATGTAGTAATAAAATTAAACCCTCAATCAAACTTTGTATTCAACTCTTCAGGGAACAAACCGCCAAATAAAACAGGGACCTCAACCTCTTCCATTCATTTGAGAAACCGTAAGATAGATAGGAAACAAGGTGAGGGATACACTCCTTCATAGAAGAGGGGTAAACAATCAAGCAAAAAGGATTTAGAGAAGGAAGAAAACACCACAACGGTGATAATTGAACAATAGGAGAAGGCCAGCAGGAGTAGGAACAAATCTCCCTAACCATGTAAGATGCTTATTACATGGAATGTACAAGAGGTAGCTAAACAAGTCATCTAAATATACCTCAACCAACTCATGCATAAATTTAGATTGTGAATCATGGGAATTTTGGATACTAGATAATCAGTCACAACACCTAAGGAGAGCATTAAGAAACTCAGCTTTCTTTTTTCACACCGAGGCAAAGCAATTGGTTTTACTAGAAAAATTTGGCTACCCTAGGAAGATCATTATCTAAATATCTATGTAATAGAAGTCACTTTCAATATGTTCATTGCCTATTAGATAACCAACTATGTGTGACTATTGTTTACGAAATCCCAAGACTTGGACCAAGGAGACAATTGTGGAGTCATCTAAGGAGGTTGGCACAGCTGATCGCACGACCTTGTCTAGTATGTGGAGACTTCAACACAACAATCACTCGATCAGAGAGGATAGGAGCAAAATCATTCAATACTACAGTGGCCAAAAACTTTAATGAGATGATGGAAGATACAGGTTTCCAAGAGATCATACCCACGAAACTAATAATTATGTGTAAGACGGGAACTCTAATGGAAAAGATTGATTGAGCCATCTTAAATTCAAAATGGTTAGCAGACTACCCATCCATTTTGGTTCAAGTATTGCCCAAAATTGGATCAGACCACTCACCAATACTAGTTGAGTGGAATGTTATTCCTACAAGAACTGATCTTGTTTTTAGAACAAGGGAGATTTGGCATGAAGAACCTAGTTTGAGCATTTTTTTGAAGAAAATTGGAAGACTATCACAACCTTTGAAGATATAATAAAGCACTTCAAATCAAAAGAAATACATTGGGATAAAGGAAGGAAAAAGGAGAGACACAAAACTAAAACAAAGTTGCTATGAAGAACATGTGAATTGGAGGAAGTACTTGACACATGTTATAATGCATATATTGATTCAATTTTGCTGGAGGTAAAATCAAAATATGAAGAAATGCTAAGAGTTGAAACAATGGACTTGAAACAATGACCGAGGTGTGACTGGATCAAGTTTGGTGATACCAATAACAAATTGTACCACGACTTCATAAAGGTGACAAGGAGATGAAACAAATTACAAATATTGCAAGATGGGAATGGTGCATGGGTATATGACAAAGAAAATATGAAATTACTCATACAAAATCATTTTAGATAACTTTTTATAGATAACAACCCTGCTAGAAGGATCTTGAGATCAAGAAGGTACATTGGGTAGTTCAAACAACTAGCTAACCAACAATAAGATATTCTCAATACCACAACCTATAAGATAGAAATCCATCAAGCTCTATTATAGATGTCACCATCTAAGGTGCCAGACACCGATGGAATAGAAGCAAGTTTTCTACAGAAATGTTGGATCACTATAAAGCAAACTATTGTTCAAATGATTATGTATGTGTTTGTAGGAGGACAACTCCCACAGAAATTAGCACACTTGATAATAATGTTGATCCCAAAGATCAGTCAACCCACCCCACGTAACTAGCTCAGACCAATTTCTTTGAACAATGTCAGTGTGAAGACAATATCTAAAGTTATTGTCCAACGCCTGAAATATCTAAAACTTGATTGGATTTCACCATTCCAATCATGTTTTGTGCTAGAACGCAAAATCTCAGATAACAAAATTCTTGCACAAGAAATCAATCACTCCATGAGAAGAAGGAAGGGTAGGAAAGGAATGATGGTAATGAAAATTGATTTATCAAAAGAATATTACCTTTTATCCTGGGCATTCATCGGAGACACCTTTCAAAGACTATCACTTCTAGTTAGTCTTACACGGGTCATACTTTATCTGCTTCACCAAGGAGAAACACTAATATAACTTAATGGAGAATTGCTTGAACCAATAACCCCTAATGAAGGAGTGAGACAAGGAGACCCAGTCTCAACCTATATATTTGTTTTTTCCTTGCTTGTTTATGTCAGGACATTCTAAGATGGATTGAATAGAAGAATTGGGTATTGATGCTAGCTTCAAGAGGAGGTATGAGCCTATCATACTTTTGTTTTGCAGGTGACACTTTACTATTTGGAGAAGCATTAGAGAGACAAGCTAAAAGAATGATCAAATGCTTGAAGTCCTTCATCTTAGCATCATGTCTAAAATTGTCGAAGGAGAAATAAATTTTACACTTATCTAAAAACACATCAAAACATGTACAAGCGAAGATCAATAGGGAAGTACGCATCAACTACACTACAAATATGGGGAGATAGGAGTTCTAGTTATTAATGGAAGAGTAATGAAGAAACAATATGACCCCATACTGACACAAATGAGGGACCGATTATCAAGTTGGAATGGGAAAAATATCTCGATGATATGAAGGGTCACCCTTGAAAGAGCAAGACTCACAATGATTCCAATGTATATGATGCAAACTACATCTCTGCCAATGATGATCTGTAAGGAAATAGATCAAATCATAGGACGCTTTATATGGGAGGAAAAGACTAGAAAAGAGGAAATAGAAATGTAGCATGGAACAAACTACTCGTAGAAGTTAATGAGGGAGGACTAGCAATTCAGTCAGCTTTTGAACTCAACCAAGCTCTACTCATGCACTTAACCTGGAAATTCATTTAGAACTTTCAAATACCATTATGTAAAGTTATGAGACAGAAGTATAAATAGTGTGGAGAAGGCAAAATTTATGGATCAGTGGTTTGGAAGAGCATCGTGAAACACTTTGTTGTGATTGTTAATGATAGTACTCACTACATCATGAGTGGTGAGAGTGCTAAAATGTGGGGCATGTGGATGAGAAATGACATGGGACCAATGACCCATACTATTAGAATGATACTAGATTTGCTTAAAGATATTAGAGTTGCACATATAGGACTGGACAATGCTTAATGGGACATGAACTTCATTAGAGAATGGATTGATGATCACATAGTAAATGTGATAGATAATACACAACCTCCCCATCCACAGGTTGGTGATGACTAGTGGATTTGGAATCCAAGGAGTCGGGGAATACTATCAACCAAGGAAGCATACCTACATATTGTAAAGTAGAGAAAAAAGAGAACCACAGGGAAATGGAGAACCATTTGGAATATGAAGATCCCAGACAAGACCAAAATGTTCTTATGGTAGTGCCAACACAACAATTTTATGACAAATTTGCACATATATAAGATAGGCCAAACTGGTGATTATCTTTGCAATGTGTGTATGAATACTCCAGAATTTATTGTGCATGTACTGAGAGATGCCCTTTTGCTAATTCGGTATGGCAAACCTTGTACCCAAATATCCCAACACATTTTTACAAGGCTGTAGATTTTAAGAGTTGGCTCAGAGAGATGACAGACAAGAAAAGATGGTTGAGTCCATGGGCAGTTGATTTCACAATTATTATATGGAATATATGGAAGACAAGGAATGACTTCATTTTTCAGGCAAGAAAGTTGAATCTAAATACAATTGTTAATAGAATCAAATAGAATCATAAGGATATAAGCATTGTGTTCAACCAACTATCCAGATCATGACAGGGAAAACAAGTCACTTAATGGAAAGAATTATCTTGCTAAGTATAGGTATTTGATTAATGTAGACGTGGCACAGAATGAAAGATTATTAATGCAAGTGGTGTGTGCAATATCAAGGGACAAAGATGGAAATGGGTGAAAGTAGATCCTATCTAAGATCCTATCTAAGACCCAATGATAGGCAATGATGACTAAATTTACTGCTCAATGAATTTGGGGCTTATAGTCATAAGATCCTATCCAAAGAAAAGATAGGTTATTTACTTCTTGAAAAACACTGAAAAGATCACAAGAAGGTGTGATCAATACATTAGCAAGAAGAATGCACACATATGATTTTGGTAAATACTTTGGACTTTTCATACTACACAATAGAGTGAACCAAGGACTCAAACTTATGTTATTAATAAAACATAGATGAATGCTTTGTTGTGGATGAATTAAAATTTCACAATAGTTTGGAGATTCGCCTTAGTGAATTTTGTCTTAAGATCAAACCCTATCTACATGATATAAAATGTCAACTACCACTATTCATATGTGATTGCATGCATCAAGTCATCTATAGGTTTCTAAGAAATGTGACCAATAGATCTTGGAAATGAAGCCTTGTATACTCAAACAGAGGTAATCACACCAAAGAAGGAAGGGGAACTCAATATCATAAACATTTATTGGCATATGAAGCCCTCTTTCTGGTACATTGAAGCATAGTGATAGCTTCTATGTATCATAAATGAAATAACAAAGGAAATGATACATGTTGGAGGATGTAGTAGTATATTAAAAACCACCAAGATTCATTCAAATAGAAGAAAGGAAAATGTGTGCTATGTGGGTATAATTTGTTGTCTAATATGATAAATGGGTCAATGGATAAAAATTTCCAGTGTTACACTTTATAGGTCCATCTCATGGAATCAGTAGGATCTATAGTTAAACCTCATGCTCAAAATGAGGGTGGGTTGAACATAAAGTTCATCCAATACAAGTTCAATGAGAAGACACAAGAAGCTATTTTGAATATGTGTACACCAAACCCAACGGCAGGAAATGATGACTAAATTTATATTTAAGATAACCGTGGAATATTCTCATTTTAGATGGCATGTGATAGTCTTCTAAAAAAGCATATGTATCATACACAGGAAAGTCATACCACACTATGGAAACTGAAAGTGCAATAGAATAGAAAGACCATCCTCTACTTGGATCTACTACAGAACCTGAAAGTGTAGTAGAATACAAATACCTTCCTCTACTTGGCCCTATACAGAGGTCTAATGAGAAACAAATTTAGAGCTCACATGAGCTTTACCTTTGACACCCCTTGCCTATGATTAAGTTAAAAAGAACTAAACACTTTTTATGCACTCATATGTTGCATATTTGTTAAACCTATAAAGTATCAACTATGTGCTAATGAATCAAATTTAAAGTACACAAGGATTAGCTATCACATTGGATATCATATAAAATCTAAAAATATCCTCATAACTTTGAATGGATGCAATATTTTTCCTTGAGGACCCTACATAATTCATTGGCAATGAATGATGAACTCATATTCATCCTAGTGATAGTTGCATATTTAGCTAAGTTTTGCATTTATATTTATCATTTTTCATGTGAATTTCATTCCATCTAGTTTCTTTGATTTTATCTTTATTTGTTAGGATTTTAATGTATCCTTGACATTTGTGGTAGAATGGAGAATTGATACATAAACACTAGCATTTGCCGCCCATAGGGCCACACATTAATCTCCCACCCTAGGATTCACACCTATCATGATTCACGTTGATTCCTCGACACAACTTACTAACTGATGGCAAGCCTACACCCCATTGATCAACCATTGGAACCTGATGCATTTCCATCAGTTTGACATTCTCATTTTCCAATATGTGAACTCTTGACGCAAGGCACATTGACTAATGGTAGGAAAACTCATTGTGCTACATCGATGACCCCATCAATGATTCAACTATGTGGCATAGGTATTACTCAATTTGGATTTCACCTTGTCACCCCACAATAATGTCATACTTTCCCCCCAACAACACATGACTTCATCATTCCAATCACCCAATGAGGCTGCAATCACAACACAAGGATACACAAACTTCTAACGAAACATCTTCTCATAATTCATATTACCACCACTACCATTTTGATAGGTGGAAATTCATAACAGATGGTTGAGAGTTCAAAACCCTAACACCAATCCTATAAATAACAATCACTAGCCTCCTTGCTAAGGATCTTTGATCCATGTTGGGAGATCATACTCCATATTGAAGCTCATCATCTAGTGTCCATCACCATCTCAATCAAATCCCATTGATCCTAAACTAGACCTCAAGGGAGGCTATATCTATGATGAGTCCATCTTGCTTCCATGCCACAAATGCTACTATCATCATCGATCACCCAATTTTCTCTCACTAGGCCTTACCTATGCCAAAGGGGTAAGACAAAGACCAACAAAGGCCAACAAGGTCATCCCAAAAATATCCTAGGTGTACCTTGGTTTTGAATCAACTGCACTCATTCCCAGACATGAAGACAAATGGTTTATCACTATAGTTGTTTCTCTTTATGCTTCAATGATGATGGCTATTTGTTCCCTTTCATTTGTTGATCTCATTAGTTCCACAAGGAGTGAGTAGTTCCCTTGGTAGGTTGTGGAGAGTAGTGTTGCTACCTATTATGTTCTGTTCTACTTCATATATGCTTGTATGAACCTTATTATGTTTTAGATTAATGGTATAGGGCCTTGCATATGTGTTTGGACAACATGTTCTCTTGTTTTTAATATCTCAGATCTAGACAACTTCAAATCCAAGATAGAGGATTTTTTGTTTCTTGTTAAATCATCGAGGAGAACTCTGACATGTATTTTCAAAGGCTAGAGTGAGATATGTCTTTGCTGAATCCATACTCTGAAAGGACTAGGGTTACCCATCCTAAACATGTAGTATTTAATTCTTGTTTATGATGCAAAGTTAGAGAAAATGTAGGTAGCAATGGTGAAAACCATCCACCATTGTATATCCATACACTAATAAATCTAGACTTTTATTTAGATATTTTATTGCAATCTTAGCATAATAAACCAAATCAAATTTTGTGTTAAATGTTGTTTTTATTTTGAAAAATTTATCCATGTATTCTTAAAAATGTTGTTTATTTGTTCTTGATCCAAAATTATGATGCCAAAAGATTCGTTCATTTGTGGTTGAGATTATTTTACACTTGCATTAGGTAAAGTCTAGGGTTCTCAAATCTAGTGAATTTTCAATGCAATAAAATTCACATCAAGGAAAAACCATGTATGTGGAAACTCACAAACCCCCACAAAGAAAACTATACGTTGCATCACCCAATAGGGTGAATATATGTAAACCCATAGAATGGTCTGATTGAGTCCTTGAAGCTTTATGTAGATGGATTGGTGGTGAAATACATTGAAAGGAAGGAAACTAACTTTGTTCTATGTAATCACTATGGGAACTAGATCTTAGGAGGTACATCCAATAGGTAGATCTCTAACATTATGTATATAGACTTACTTGTAATTGTTAAAGGAATAAAAGTTCTATCTCAAAGCATTTGATCTATTATAGTTTAAATAAATAGCTTGGAGTATACAATATCCTCAAGAAGGATACATAAACCCCTCCATAGTATAAATCTCAATGTAACAAATTCACAAATTGTACAAACATTTAAGACAGATAATGTTCCTTTAGACAAGGAGGAAAGAGAACTAGATGTCATGTACTATTGCAAATTGTCCATAGTAACAAAAAAATGTAACTATCAAATGGGTCTATTGCCCTAGAAAATATTTTGTGACTTAGGAAGAAAAAATAGGACAAGCAAATCAAGCATCCATTTGTAAATAATATAATATATGGAGTTTTGAGTAAAAATATACATACAACATGTCTTGTGCATGTAATGAACTTAATTGAAAGATTCATATTTGTAGGTTAGGGAAATTAGAGTGTGCCAATCATTATCTAAAATCATTCAATTAGAAGCAATGTATATAAATCACTAGAATGGCTTTGTCATTATCACTATATGGGATTAGGCTCTGAAGCCTACAAGTCAACTCCTTTGTCAGGAAAGGACCGAACAACCTATCTAAGAGGCTACCTACCCTTACATGGGTTTGCCTTTTCTACACCTTCGTGATCAAACAAAGAGATTCTATGAAACATTTTTTAGAGTAAGAGGATGGAGGAGAGATATGACAGCCTCATAAGTTGACAATTTTATATATATCTCTACTCAAACTTATGTAAGCAAGTACTAATGCCTAACAAAATGAGTTGGGGTCTTTATTGTAATATCCTCAATTTTTGTAAATTGGGAATATATAACTTAAAGACTTGGCTTTATATGAAAAACCCTTAAATGTAGATAAAGGAGTAATAAATCTCTTCACCTTGTGGATTGGGTGCAACCCATACTCCATATAAAGGCCCATAAGACTATTTTTTGTGCAAATAGATTCTTGTGGCACAAGTTTAAAAAAAATCTTAAATAAAGGATACTGACTTTGTTCGTTAATAGATAATAAAAATATGAGATAATATGCAAGTTTCCAAAATAAAATAAGATATGTTGTGGTTTAGATAATTAAAAGAATAATTATATAGCCATTATTGGCAACACATTGTTTAGACATCAAATAGTGTTATCTCAATTTGACATTTGGTAGACATGGAAATAATAATGAAAAGAACATAAGTATATAATTTGGAAGAAAAAGGATTTTCCATGTGGTGTGGGTAATTCATTTAAGGATATGCCAAAAGAGAATGTTTCTCGCATTAAAATTATCCCAATACATCCCATAAAATAGATAAAGGTGGCAAAGATGTTAATGAGCTGTCATCAAAGTTTCATAAAAAAAAGGATGTTCCTACAGTCCTATAGAAAATCATGAAGATAGAGGGATTTACTTGAAATAAATGAATTATATTTCCTTTTCAAAGAGAGTGAAAAAGGGGCATCTAGAAATATCTTTTTGGTATCCAATCTTGCAAAATCCGATATATAGTTGTTAGAAGTTTTCCTGTCAATTATGGGAGTAATTGGGTGAAGAAAGAGGGAGTAATGAAATTACTGGAAATTTCCCAAGTGGAAGGGTTAATTGAAATGAATGTAATTTGTTGAATTATTATTGAATTAGGAAACTATAGCCCAAACCTTTTCATAATGTGTGGCCTCGGGACTGTATGATTGGGAATCAATGACATCTGAGTCATCTTCTACCCCGATCGAAAAAGCAAACTAGGAGAATAGTAACTATGATCTTTGCACACTCCAATTCTCTCTCTCTCTCTCTCTCTAAACCATCTCCCCACCCAAAGACGCAAACAATAGATCCAATATGTGAAATTGAACCTCTTGGATCCTAATTTCCCTAGTTTTATGTGAATTTGGAAATTTCCCCAATTCCCAACTTACATGGGACTCCATGGGTGAATGCCTTGCAAACCCAGGCCTATATAAAGGTCATTACCCTCATCATGGATGGAACATAGGAATCGGGAGACCCAACCGAACCTACCCTTGCCTCCAATTTAGTATCAAGATCATTCCTTCCTTCTCATTCTTATTCTCTATCCACTAGAGAACCATCCCCCCTCTTTCTCTTTGTCCTTAACACCTCCAAGAAATTATGGCCGCCATTGAATTATGTGAAGAGCAACGGAAAGGATAGGATCTTCGCCTAATTTTCATGAGGCCAGACATCCACAGTCAACATTGCAGTTGACTGATGATCCGCATTGTGTCATGAGATTAAAAGAAAGCAAGGTTAAAGATGATGATATGTAGATTTATTTCCCTATAGTAGTTGCTTGGAGACCCTTAACATTAGGAGCAGGGGCAAAAGACACCTTGTGCCCTTGGCTCAGTCTTCGTCCAATGTGGAGTGCATGCCAAAGTGGCACTTACATATTGGTCCAGTCGGGTCCACGTGGAAAATAAGGTAAAGACTCATTTTGTGATGTGGCCTAATCCTATTGGCCAAATAATGTTAATCTTACAAGATTTGTAGTAATTACTAGGGTTATGAGATTAAGACAAGTAATACATTAAAATTTATCAAAAAATGAGAGGAACACAAATAAAGTGTAGTTGAGACCTAACTTTGATCCCAATTCTGAAGGTGTTGCTAATATGTGTTAAAGAAGTGATTAATGCACAAAAACCTTTGATGAATAGGTTATTAATCATGTTAAATATGTTTCATTGAGATATAAGTTGATAATGTGGAATATAATGGTAATTTAACATGTTTACGATCATAATGATGACAATTTGGGTTTTTGTGATCACCTGGATTCCTACTCCATCTTTTATACTCTTTCTCTCTCTTCAAGAGACTCATCTCACTCAATATAATTTCAATCATAATACTTGAGTGTGTTCATCACCCTATTTGATCACCTTGATGACTAATTTCATATGATGTAGCTCTAATTTGGGAAAGTGAACTAAGTATCGTGCTATATCATATCACCATCTTGTAAAGTAAATTTATCCTTTTATATATGATATTCATGCTCTGCAAGGTATATCATGATGTACAATATTCAATTTTGAACACAATGGTGCAAACAATTGCCTCAGTTGGAGGTTCCTAGCCCAAGTTATGGCCTTTTGAAATTTAGCTCAATTACTTAGGTTTTAATTGGTTATAATTTATTTTTTACCGTTATTGGGCCTGAAGATTGGGCTCATGTGGCCCACCTTATTTTTGTTTCCTTGAAATATTGTTTTGGAGCAAGAAAATATAGCCATCTAATATGAGCATGTGGATTGACCTCCCGATCCAACGACTACAATGTTTTCTTCTACATCCGTACGAGGCCAGCACCTGTGGCATTGCGATGGCCAACCACTCCCAAGCTCCACCCAATCACACCCTTCCTCACCAATTTCACAAAATCAACACTTAGTCCCTCCTTATTTATTTCTATCGGTTCATTTGTCCATTTTTTGGCTCCATTTCACGCCTGGGAGTTCCCCATCGTGACATCCACTCCTACCCTGGTCGGGTGGTGCCGCCACACTGACCAAGTTGGGGGTCATGCCTGCAAGCCACGCTAACATCGATAGATCCTTTGGGAGACTTGGTGAGTTCCCGAGGATTGTGTACAACCTACTCTAGTGACCAATTGTGCCCCGTTTTCCTCACAGATCATGGTCCTATTGAGTTGTTGGTCAAGCAGCAGCCACAATGCACATGTAGCACCTTCATGAGCATGGGTTGGGAGGAGCATCGTAGATTGCTAGATCTAGGAACATCGAATGAAGGGCTCAAATCACACATGGATCCCATGCCATCTCTACCTTTGTTGACTTTGTTGAAGGAGGACCCAGTGTCTACCAATGGAGGCATGTCACACAAAATCCTAGGGGAGGCTCACAATGTCTAGCACACACATGCGGTGGGTTGCATGATCAGATATCCACGACCGAAGATCGTCGTATGATAGTCATGTAACACTCTATCTTTTCCCTATAGCTTCTTGCACACTCTTGTAAAACACATAACTTCCACCTCCTAAGGCCAAAACATATTTAATTATATACCAAATTGATCACCTTAAGAAGATCTACAACATGGGAATATTTGTAGACCCTCGTTCTTCTTCTAAATCTATTTTCTGCTAAATATGTGACTTTCACTATGTCGACCTTATTTAATGCATTATTATGATTTAAATCTTGGATCTTTGGTACTCCATCTACCTTCTTAACCCCAATCAGTAACTTATATGAATCTTGAGTATTATGGAAACCCTAATCACCCTTCTTGCACTTGTTTCATCTTTATGTACATATGTGTTTAATGTTGAGACCAATATGTGGTCCTTGCACCAATTCTCTAACCATGATCCTTGATGATATCTAATGTTCAATCAACCTTGAATTCAATAAGTTACAAAGTTCTCTATAATTGAGATATCAGTCCCTAGTCCCTTATTTTATATGTTTGTCCATATGGCCCTTATGCATGAATTTGACCCTTAATGTCTATTGTAACACCCCTGACCTAGGTTATGGCTTAACCATAGGAGTTTTTCTTAATTAAGTTACTTATCAACTGATTCTAATCTTTTGAAAAGTAATTAAGGCTTCTTGTGAAGTTTATTTTCAAATTTGAGCTTAATTGCAAACTATTTGTGCATTAATTGATAGTCTGAGTGAAATGTGCAATTTACCCAAGACGAGGGGTCACATTGCAAAATGTCACATGTTGAATGTGTTCTAAATGTTTTAATAACATAAAATAGAGTGAATGATGTTAAGTGGTGTCTTGTGGAAATCCTAAATTCTAAGTGAGAACTTGGTTGAATAATGCTAAGTGCTTTGTGTATCAATTTGGAAATTGTCTAAAATGGAGGGTTGATATGTAAATTACCACTTCTAGTGTGTCCCTACTCCCTATATGTATCATTTATAGGAGAGATAAAGTAGGGGGTGACACGATTAAACTATCTTTGAGGGATGGTACTCTTAGTGATGAAAAGACTAAGAAAGAATTAAAAGTGAAGCCCTTACTTGAGCTATATCGAGTTGTAGACTTAGAATGGGAGTCCCTATTGGCCAAGGGGCCATGTAGGGAGTCTCCTATAAGTTTTTTGAGCTTTAAATTTTCCCATGACGGGAAATATACTTCAATAAAGTGATATGTATCAGCTTGCAACTTATCTTAGAAAAAGATGGAGTTGAATATAATAATAAAGTGAGTGGAAGAAGACTTGTTCTAGAAGATAACCAAAGGAGCCCGACCCTTATCCTTTGCATTATCCTCAAGCTCTTATTTTTGCATGGCAAGATAATTATGGGATGCATGTAAATAATATGTGTCGACCATGCATGGCTAGGTGGCATGTAGTATCTTAAGATGATGGCACCTCTTACACCCGTTTCCATAAAACTCAAGTATAAATACCTTGCCCTTCACTTGTTAGGAGAATTTTTGAAATCTTGTTAGCATTATTCTCTTACATATCATGCATACTCCTCTTGTATCGTGCATGAGTAATAGGAGTTGAGTAGAAAGATTGGTATCGTCCAAAGACAAAGGATATCGGCCAAATAGGTCATAGAAACCAAGTAAGGTGATATCGGCCTTTGGGATTGGAGGTATCGTGAAAAAAGTTAGGAGCACAAGTCTTGGATCTTGGAGAAGCTCATCTTCAACCTTGGGAACTTGAAGAGCTGGAGTTTGAAGCTTGGAAGTTTCTTTAGAGGTAGGTTATATAACTTAAACCCATCCATATTATTATCTATTTCTTTTCAATATTGTTCAACTTGTTGATTATTTTCAAATTCAGATTTTCTTTGATTAATTGATATAATTATGAGTTCCAATAAGTATTTAGGACTATTATATATGGTTTTGAATAGTAAAAACAAATGTCTTAAGGTTTATGATGATGACATCAACATGAAACAACCTGATATGGGTTGAAGAACCTTGAAATTTGATATGGAACCCAAGATGGTGGTTCAACCGATATCAAAGTAGGTGATATCCCATACACAATATAATACATGTCCTATGGACTATATGGAGGAACCTATTTGTACCTAATATACGATACAAGGTTAAAGTTAGACCTATTACATGATATGGGAAAAACCCTAGGTGGAAAAAGTGGAAACTCGATATGCTTTGAAATCTGATTGCTTTTAAAACCCGATATAACCTACTACCTTGTGATGCGTTGATGAGTAACCAAGTGTCTATCTTGTTGTGTATTTATAGTGAAAGAACTAAACCTTGAAATTATAAAAAGGGTTATGAGTTCAAAGGTTTATCTATTATACATAAACTGATATGATACCCAAGATAAGGAAATCGATATGATATCCAACACATAAACTGATATGATATCCAACACATAAACCAATATGATATCCAACACATAAATCGATATGATATCCAATATGGGATCATGATATGGCAAATCCAATATAGGAACACGATATGGTAATCCAAGACAAGAACCCCATACGATGTTATTTGTATACATTTGAATAATAAATAGTGAGTCAACTCATATTATGCCCGATATGGCACATCCTTGTCCATGATATAAGAACACCCTATGCCCGATATAAGGTTAATAGTCTTACCCATACATGATATGAGGATGACTTGAGATGATAAGAGCTAGGTGATAGCCAACCTGACATGGCTACACGATATGGTGTTAGGAACTACACCACACACGATATAATGAAGTGGTTATACCACATGTTTATTATGGATCCATAATAGGATATGAAGATTGTGTCTCAAACACAATATCATAGTACATATGTATACCACGATGCTTGATATGGTAGGTATGTTTCAATCCAATTTGACTAAGCGGTATATGTTATGGGAGACAATAAATACTATATTAAGTAGTAATAAGTATTAGTGTAATTTGATAATTGTGAGTTAATGTACCTTCAAGAGGAGGATTAAGTTAAAACTTAATAAAGTAAGGTGTGGGCAATACCCATGAGAGAGGTAAGGATGTACACCCATATATGGACAAGGTGATACACCATATGACTGGTAAGATCAAATACCTTAATGATTAAGTGATGGGAGATATGATGATACCTAGCTTGATATACTCCTAATCCAATACATGTGTTCAACTTCAAATACATGATTCAACCCAATACACCTTGTAAAGGTGAGGGAAAAATAGTGTTAGGAGTGATGAGTGTAATACCAAGTAGTGATATGGCTAATACTTAGTTAGGTGGAATACCTAAAGTATTTGATAATGTTCAACTCTATACCAATAATGCCTTAACTCAAGATGGGTTCATACCACTTGATGATAGATGAGTAATTCAACTTTGTGACTTATGACCAATACACTATAGGGAGAATGTGATGAGTTAGTGTATAAAGTATTAGGATGGGAAATACCCTAGTACAAGATAAGTTGATGAACTTAAGTAAGTTAAAAAATGATGAGGGAAATGATGAACTAAGGCATGTCAAATATCATATCCAGTACCTTAGGGTTAATACACCTCGGTACACCTCAAATCCAATATACTTGGATAAGTAAAACATGAAGTGTGGCATGGCAATTGTTACATTTAGATGTAATCAGTTTAAAGAACTTTGATAAGTGTAGGCTAACATACCGTGAGAAAGGGGTTAATAAAAGTTAATAAAATAGGATGAAATCAATATCATAGTAAGGATGAGAGAGAAACTCATACTTTGTGTTGATAATCATTTAATGATAAAATGATGAGAATAAATAAGTATGATTGAACACTTATGATATCAATGTATGCTCATAGATGTGTGGAGCAATGAATTAGGATTTGGATTGATAATATGAATTTGAAACACCTATTCGGCTATGAAGGAAAACCCTATCCCTAATAATGGGAAGGTTGTATGTCTATAATTGCATAAGTTGTGTGAGCTAAGTGAATAGTTGTTGCCTAGTAAGAAGGGACCAGATGTTTAATAGGCCTTGTGAGCTAAGTGAATAGTCATTGCCTAATAAGAGGTGATAAGTTATTTAAATGGGCTTTGTGAGCTATGAGAAATATTTATACATCAAGTATAAATGGTTATATAATCTAACATTTTGAAAGGTAGTTGTTGCTTAATGAAAGGTTACTAGATATTTAATGAGCTATCTGAACTATGTGGATAAATACCCTGGTCTGATGACCTAGAGGTAATTGTTTCTTGCTAAGTGGTGACCATACTCAATGATGAATTAAAGGTATGAATTCCCAAGTATGATGATGATAGGAGATTGAGATTCTAAGTGAACTATGTGTTTCAGAGAACATGAAAGTACCTGATTAATACATTTGTGATTTTATTTGTATCTTTTGATATAATTCTTATTTGTAACTTTATTGATGCTAAAAGATACAGTAATGCATTTAATTAAGCAAGATAAATGTTATCATATAGTTTCCCAGACCATAGATCCATTCAGTGCCAACATTTGTTGAATGGTGAAACAAGTTTTACTCAGAATGCATATTTTTTAATATGTGATAATTATATAAGGGTGCTCAGTGGACTCCCAAACTAAATAAGGGTGCTCAGTGGACTCCCCCAATACACCAGGTTGCTCAGTGGACTTCCTGATGAAATTAAACTAGGATCGCTCAGTGGTGATCCTGATAATCCGGGAAAGCTTAGTGGTCTTCTTCCGAAGAGAGTACACGCTATGACTGTAACTCTATAGCGAAGATGTCGCTATACCACGGCATAGCTTATAAACAAAAAACACAAGATGTCATGCTAAATCTAAGTGGTCTCGTACTGATCGAGACAAGGTGAGGTCTTGATAGCCGGATCTGCCATTGACCTTGTATGGTACTAATTTTGACTTACTAGTGGTCGGTTGGAGTATGAGCAGTATATCTCATCTCCTCTGGGCGTAAGTGTAAATGTAAACATGTAATCAGCCGGGTAGTGTATTTGTTTAAGGATCGAATACGGGAAAACATTGGTTGATACTTTATTACTTTTATACATCTTAGTAGATATATGTTATACATGTTCTTAATATTACTTATAAAGCAAATAGATGATTTATTGCTCCATCATTATAGTTGCATTACTTTAAGAAGAAAGACTATTCAGTTCTACTTATAATAGTGATTAATCATGCTTATTAATGTAAAAGAATCCTCTACTCAGCTTTATACTGTCTATCTGTGATAATAATATTGTTGGCAGAGATTTATATCCCTTGCTGGGACAATTGTCTCACCCCATGGGATCCACAATTTTTAGGTGGATGTGCAAGAGGAGGTAGAGACCATTCTGTAGAGGAAGGACAATAAATAGTAGGGCAGCAGTAATCGTATAAGTTGATTGTACTATCTTTCGTGTCTTGTAGATAGAAGTCATATGTGTCGTTTCTGTACTCTCAGGTCCTTGGAGTCGGTTCGTAATGGTTTCATGAGTGATCTGAGATATTGGCCCGTATGAGTCAAGATTTTATGTTGCTACAGTACATGTGTTGATAGAGCAACTGTTATATGTTGTCCTCAAGATGAGATAAAACTGTATTGTACAATGTAAATCATGTTATGTATAAGATTTGGATCTTTCAGTAAGAGTTTTCTAGATAAGGATCTCCTTGCAAAATGGTTTTTAATTTTAGTGATTTTTGTTAATCCGATGTTTATGGTAATTCCACATAATTAGTAATGATTTGGTTGTCGGTTTGATGGCGGTCATTTCAGCTATGCTTGTTAATACCCTAATTAAATGATGTGTTTGACCTATGTTGTACACCAAGTCACTTTGCATTCTTGATATCAGTAACTCCATGATGTGTAGAGGCCTTAATGACCAAGTTTCACACTATATCTTGATATGGTGGTGTATGTCATCCTAAGTCCACTAGTAATGAC
>OY856410.1:1295724803-1295899803 GCA_963693085.1 Alisma plantago-aquatica | reverse complement strand
AGTATGAAACCATACCATACATGAAAGATGTAGCTTGGAATCATGAATTCGATACGATGATGCTTAGAGATTTTATATTGAATAATTCATGGTAACATGCCTAATATGACACCCAAATGAAAAATGACTAACTCGATATGACAATACCCTTGGGTCATAACTCAAATAAACATGATAAATAAATGGATTAATTTGACATCCAAAATGAGAAATGATTAAAATAATTGGGCATAGTTGGTAGAATTCTAGAGGAAAACTAAAACATGCATGAAATCTAGTATAATGATGAAATATACACGTTCAAATGTGATTCCATTAGGAAGTTATGATTGTGAACATGTTTGTTTAAGAATTGATAACATATATTTCAATAATATCCCTTAGTCTCCTATGAAAATATGAAAAAACCCTAATGTAGGGATACTACAGAATGGGGAAAACCTCAATGCCATGATGATGCCATATTATGATGGAACAATAAGTAATGTGTATATAATCAAGATGATTACACCATTGATGATGATAACCTAAGTGTTCATCCCATTGTGTGGAATGCCTTCACAACCATGGTTGCATACCTAGATTTGATGGATTTTTACTTTGGATCTTAACTATGATCTTGGATGAATTTCAAGGAAGAAATTTATTTTAAGGAGGGAAGGATGTGACAACCTAGATTTTTGCTCCATCTATTATACTCTTTGTTTCTCTTGAAGAGAACCATCTCACTCAATATAATTTCAATCTCAATACTTGAGTGTGTTCATCACCCAATTTTATCACCTTGATGACTAATTTCACATGATGTAGATCTAATTTGGGAATTGAAAGGTAAATTGAACCTTTTATATATGATATTCATTCTCATAAGTTATATAAAGATGTAGAGGATTCAATTATGAACCCAACAACACAAAAACTGCCTCAGTCAAAGGTTCCTAGCCCAAGTTATGGCCTTTTGAAATTTAGCTCAATTACTTGGGTTTTAATTCATTGTAATTCATTTTTTACCCTTATCAGGCCTGAAGACTGGGCATAAGGCCCACCTAGTTTGTGCTTCCTTGCACTCTTGTTTTGGACCATGCAATGATCCATCCATTTCAAACCCACAGATAGACCTCCCGATCCAATGGCTACAAAGTTTTCTTCCACAACCATACAAGGTCGACGCTTGTGGTGCTACAACGGCCAACTACCCTCGAGCTCCACCAATCTTGCCCTTCCTCACTAATTTTACCAAATCAATGTTTAGTACTTCCTTGTTTCTTTCTCTCCGTTATTTTTCCCATGTTTATGGCCTCATTTCACACCCTGGGAGTGCCCCATCGTGGCATCCACTCTTCCCCTGGTTGGGCGGTGCCACCACACTTCCATGTTGGGGTTCATGCCTGCAAGCCACTCCAATGGTGATAGATCATGTAGGTGACTTTATGGGTTCATGAGGATCATAGACGGAATGCTCTAGTGACCCCCCATGCCCTGTTTCCCTCGTGGGTGATGGCGTCATTGAGTTGCTGGTCAAGCAGATGTCCTGGCATGCATGCACCACCTTCATGGGTACTGGTTGCGAGGAGCATCGTGGACCGCTAGATCTAGGGCATCTCAAATGAAGACCTCATATCCCACATGGATAATGTTCCATCTCTCCCTCGGATGACTTCAGACAAGGAGGACCATGTAGCTACCAATAGAGGCACGCCATGTAGAAACCTGAGGGTATCTCACACTACCTAGTGTATGCATGTGGTGGGCCACAGGATCAGAGATCCATGACCAAAGATTGTCGTATGATAATCATGTAACACTATCTTTTCCCTATAGTTTCTTTCACCTTCTTGTAAAACACATAACTTCCACCTCCTAAGGCGAAAACATATGAAATTATATACCCAATCGATCATCTCAAAAAGATCTACAACATGGGCATATTTTCAAACCCTGATTCTTCTTGTAACTATCATTTTTTCTAAAGATGTGATCTTTGACTATTTTTCCCTTTATGAAGGCATGATTATGATTTAAATCTTGCATATTTGGTACTCCATCTACCTTACTAATCTCAATCAGTAACTTATATGAATCTTAAGTATGGTGGAAACCCTAATCACCCTTCTTCTACTTCTTTCATCTTTATGTACATATGTATTTAGTGTTTAGACTTTAATGTGGTACCTTGTCCTAATTTTCTAATCACACTCCTTGATGATATCTAATGTTGAACCAACCTTGATATCAATAAGTTACAAATCTCTCTATGATTGAGATATTAGCCCATATTCCCCTATTTTCCATGTTGATCTATATGTCCCTTATGCATGAATGTGACCCTCAATTGCTATGCATCTATATACCCTAATTAAATGATGTGTTTGACATATTTTGTACACCAAGTGCATTTGTATTCTCGAAATCAGCAACTCCATGATGTGTAGAGGTCCTAATGCTCAAGATTCACACTATAATTTGATATGATGGTGTTTGTGATCCTAAGTCCATTAGTGATGACCTAGTGTGACACCATTGGCTTGTTTGTCTAATTTGTGCCCCAAATATATTATGGTTCTTGATCTCATGTCTTCCGCTCCAAAATTAGGAAGTATCCTCTCTTATGATTGTCTTTATGTGGATGTCCTATATAATATATATGTTGGACTCTAATGATACAAGTCTTGTTGGATATTGCATGTATGGTGATGTATAGATACTGAGTTAGACCTTGATGCCTTGAACCTTGTGGGGTATCCACTTATCCCTGAATGTACTTTTTATGTCACTATCTTGTAGATCTAAATTATATTTTACACTTGTCTTTCATACCTTGATTACACTTGACCTTGATTTCCCTATTATGGGCCATATGACCTAGTTATGTAGATAAATGACTCAAATGCAATGTCCATATGGAACCTCAAAATGACATGAAACTTGAAATATGTCGTTATGATGGACCCAAAATCAATAAGAGGTCATCAAATGCACTAATAAGCAAGTTGGAACCTAACTTGGACAAAACCCTAAAATGAAGCTAATTAGGGTTAATGATGTGAATCTAATGCGTGTATACAATCTTGTGCTTAACTAGGTGATGTTTGAGAACTAGATGGTCAATGATGAGTTATGTTTGAATCTCTAAATCAAGTACATCCTTTAATAATTATATGGCTATAGATGTAAAGAGGTGATATCACCTCCTTACTAAAATTTAAAGGAAATACATAACATCCACTTTTTCCTAGAATAATAGACATTGTGGAATGCATGTATAATAATCCAAGTAAATAAATTTGTTTCATATACTTGTAAAATGTAAATAGAAGTGGAAAGGAAACTAAGTTATTACATTGTCTTTTGAACTCATTTCACTACATGAGTTTCTTGAAAGGAAAAACTGAAAAGAAACTATTGGGATTTAGCTATTAGCAATGTAGTCATTCTTGACATCCAAATTGGTATCTACTCCTGAGCATGATCTCCCTGGTCTTTTTCAACACCTTGATCAAACCCTGGGTGGTTGGGAAAGCACCCAGTAAAAGAGAGAAGCAAGGTATCTATTAGAGATAATGAATAAGGACAAAAGATAAGAAATCACATGGAAAGAAAGGATAATATTTTATCATAAGATGAAGATGGCCAAAAGTATGAGGCATAATAAAATAGATGATTTCCATAACAAGAAAACAATAAATGGTTTCCATGCATGATTAATATTGACTACCTTAACTAAGTAGGGTTGAGGCACGTACCGGACCTCAACCAAATAGGTGTGGGAGAGTAACACATTCCAGTCACCTATCAAATATTTCATATTGGGGAGAGTAATATATTCCCCGGGGTGAATTTACATATTCCCTATCCATGGGTGGTTGTACAAAAGTACCACTACACTAGTTAAATAGTCTAATAAAATCGACATGGTAAACAAATATGGCAAGTATAAGCATCGAATAATAGAGACATGGCAGCCAGGTATAAAACCCAAGAAATAAATAGCAAAATTGCATTGGAGGCAAATATAGCAAAAGAATTATCAAAATAGAGATTAGGGTTTAATAAGTACCTCATTAGAGAAATTAGGTTAGGGTTACAAATATTCCCAACTAAGGTGTAAGTATGCACATACCTCTCTTAATGAATTCCATTACTCACTTTCACCACTTTATTTGAGTCCAAGGTCCACTTTTCCTATTTTTCAATGGATAAACAGGTATTACAATTTTTCATATGCATTAATGTAAAGAAACCCTAACTTTTGGACTTTTTGAACAAAACCACTATTTAGAATCTAAAATTATCACCATTGATAATATTAGCTTCTCCTTATTAAGAAAACACATAATTTTGTCAATTTTAGAGTTATGATGATTTTAGTGTATTTTTGGTGATTTTTATGTAGTAAAATCATTTAGAAAACACCTTTCAACAAAACTCAAAACCCAACCACAAAAGTATTCTTATTAGAAAGATTACATTTTTCTGATTCCAAAATAGATTTACTTTTAATTTTTGGACAAAGGAATAAAAAGATATAATTTTTCCAATATGGACCAATAAGAAAATTATGAAAATACATTTAAGTGATGAAATTTGTGAGAAAAGGAGAAGAGCATGGCCTAACCCGCTGACCTTGCTCAATCAGTGTCGACAAGTCATAGGTCAAAGGCACAACTTTGACTTTCTCAAATCAAAGGAACTGATGCCAAAAAAGCCATTGTGACCTCAAGCAAGAAAATAGAGAAAGAACAAATGAGGAAGGACAAAACAATAAAACTACCAAGATGATTCTTCCTCCTATGCTTGTGTCATGGGTTCTTGAGCAGCTCCAACTAGATTTGGGCAAAACTACATGGAATGATAGTTTGAGAAAGTAAGAACAAAGAAAGGAGAAGAAGAGTACCGCGGATTCATTGTCGTGAGCAATCAAACCAAGGTGGCACGAGAAGCCATCCCTAGCTGCCGCAAACTTGAACTCGTTCCAAGATTCCTTTCATCCACACACACAAGCAATGAGAAAATCAAGAGGAGAGGAGAGTTGAGTAAGAGGAGACAAAGGTTTTGGGGGTACTATTTATAGATATAGGCGTGTATCTAGGGTTTTCCCAGGGTGACCGAGGTACCTTGGAGCCCAAGATTAGGTGTTTCCAAAATGCACAACCATAGGGTTAAAGTAAGGTATGAATGGGTGCATTATCATTTTTAGAACACAATGGAACAAAAATCTTGGATGAAGGTCAATCAGAGAGTGAGAAATTCAAGTCCAAAAATCGTGTGCCAATTATTCTTATTTCCTATCTAGTCACGAGCTACACAACGAAAGAGGGCCATTATATCGTGGATCCAATGGTTGGGATCATGCACAAAAAAATAATTTTGATTAAAATCCGCGTGACAGGTTAAATCAAATCCTAATCAAATTGGAATATAGTGTGTATACATTAATTTCTCCTTTTTCCCTCTCCTCGTTTGAGGGTGCAAACATAATCCAAATTAGTTGAAAATTGACATCTAGCCTATTTTTGATATGAGGGATCTGAAAATGCAATTAGATTTGGCTTTTGAGAACTTTCAATGGGTGAAATAAATCATATCCTGTTTTCTCTTTCTTCCATCATTAATGGTTATACGATACTCCAAATTTGATGAAACTTCACCCACAAGTCACATTAAGTGCCTTGGATATGAATTTTCCATCAATTTTACATGTTGAAGTTTTTGTACATTTATTTAATATTTTGAAGGTTCTAAACAATTTCTCTCTCCTGATATCACCTTTTAATCAAATATCTTTTAAATTGAGTGAAAATTCACCCAACATCATATTTTAATGTGTAGATCACGAATTTGGTATTAATTATTACTTTTGGAGTCATATGATTTTATTTTTTATTTTTGAGATATCTCCTATTTTTGCATTCAATTAATACAATCATAATTACTCATTTCCCATAAGTTGTGAAACTTACCAGTCAGGTAAAGTTGCACTCAAAGAAAATGAATTTGGACTTAGAATTATCTTATGAGTTACCCTTTTATGAATTTTAGTCAATTTACTATTACTTTCACTTAACTGAAAAATTAATTCATTTAATATCACATTTACTTAGTTTTAGGATTTTCTTTTCTTTTTACATACAAAAAGGCCATAGAAACTTCTAGATCGATTTTCTTTTATCCTTATCTCTCCTAAGTGGATATTTTTCAAAATAAACCCTTTTATAAACTTTTACTGAGGTATTTCTGCATAAATCCTTATAATGTCAAATATAGGGAACAATTGTACACCAACACTTAATCATTTCCACTAATTCAACATCAAGGACATAAATGAAATGAAAAGCTTAAGAAAAGGGCTTAACTAAGATTGTACATGGATTTTAGTTCATTATGACATTTCACCTGTTAAAAAGGATTTTGTCCCTGAAGTCTCATAGAAAAAGAGAATGGTGAGTACACAACATCTCATCTGTAAGCTCCCAAGTGGTTTATTCCAAACCATGATACTTCCATAAGACTTTCATCAACTCAATATCCTTGTTCTTCAACTTCTTTACTCGAGAGGAAAGAATCTTCATCGGTAACTCCTCATAAGTCATATTTTCTTGAATCTTCAAATGTTCGATTTGTGAGTACATGAGAAGGGTCCTTCACATATTTTCTTAGCATAGAGACATGAAACAAATTATGAATCTTGTCATAGGAAGGAGGTAGAGCTAAACAGTATGCACAGTCTCCAACCTTATCCAAGATCTTAAATGATCCAACATAGCGGGGACTAAGCTTGCATTTAACTTTAGATCTTGCAATAGAACATATAGGCTTGATCTTCAAGAAGGCATAATCACCTACTAGGAAATTCACATCAGACATCTTCTTATCTTCATACATCTTCTGTCGATCTTATGCAGCTTTCATACTCTGCTTGATCAACAGAACCTTCTCTATCATCATCTGTGTATCATCAGTCTTCACCATGGCACATTCTCCCACATCATCACAGTGTAACGGGGAATGATAAGGTCTTCCATGTAAAGCTACGTAAGGTGGCATACCAATACTAGCTTTATAGATATTATTGTAAGAGAAATCAGATGATGGAAGATACTTATCCCATGCATCTCCCCATTCCATAACATAGACACCAAGCAATTTTCCCAAAATATGCACCTTTCTTTTAGATTGACCATTGATTTGTGGATGATAAGCCATATTTAAATGTAAATCAATCCCCATTTCTTCCTAAATCTGACTCCACAAGTGGGACATAAACTTTGGGTCACGATCTGATACTATCACTTTAAGAACTCCATGCAGACAAACAATCCAATCTACATGCAACTAAGCAATCTCATCAACCTTGTAAGTGGACATGAAAGACAAAAAGTGGGCAGACTTTGTAAGCCGATCAATCACTACTCACACTGCATCAAAACATTTCCTAGTTTTAGGGAAACTAGTGACAAAGTCCATAGTAATCTTCTCCCATTTCCAATCTAAAATCTCAAGTGGGTGCAGAAGACCACCAAGTCATTGATGCTCAATCTTGGCTTGCTGACAAGTCAAACACTTTGCAAAACCAGAACAATATCCTTCTTCATGTTCTTAGTGTACCAGGATGTATAGTGTACCTAGACCCATGGGCTTCTCTCAAAACCTTCAGTCGTAGGTTCTCAACTTTTGGTATCCTCAACCTCTTTCAGAAATGAACAACACCATCCACTCCAAATGAACAACACCAAAAGCTTTGTTGGAGGATAACAAAAACTTTTACTAACAAGTCAAACACTTTGTAACAACTAGAACAACATCCTTCTTCATGTTCTTCCACCAAAAGCTTTGTTGTAGGTCCTTATACATTTTGTTAGTGCCAGGATGTATAGTGTACATAGCCCATGGGCTTCTCTCAAAACCTTCAGTCGTAGGTTCTCAACTTTTGGTATCCTCAACCTATGTCAGAAATGAATAACACCATCCAGTCCAAATGAAAAGCTAGATTGTGGCTTCTCAGCTAAGGCCTTTATCTCGTCAAGCTCAGAACTTCCTAGTTGTGCATCAGAAAATTATGAGACCCAAGATGGTGTAATGGACAAACTAGCCATGTGAATACACAACTTCTCAGCATCTTCTTTATAATCACGTTGTAGTTTCCAACATGAAACATACTCCAGATTCATAGCAGCACAAATTGTGTCTTTCTTCCGACTTAAAGCATCAAAAACTATGTTTGCTTTATCGGGATGATAAGTTATGGTTAAATCAAAGTCCTTGTGATACTCCATCCATTTTTGTTTCCTTAGATTCAGATCCTTCTACATTAAAAGATATCCCAAGATTTTATGATCTGTGAAGACTTCAAACTTCACTCCATACAAATAATATCGCCATATTTTTAAAGCATGCACGATAGTAGCTTGCTCTAAATCATGTGTGGCCCAGTTCTCTTCATTAGGTTTCAACTGGCACGATGCATAGGTGATCACTCGATCTTATTGTATCAAGACACACCCTAATCCTTGCTTAGATGCATCAGTGAAAGTGATGTAAGGTTTTCCTTCAATAGGTAATGCATGAATGGGAGAAGATGTCAAACATCCTTTTAGCTTTTGAAAACTATCCTCACATTTTGGAGTCCATACAAACTAGACTTCTTTTCATGTCAACTATTTCAGAGGGAGAGCTAACTCAGAAAAACTCTTGATAAAACTTCAATAGTAACCTTCTAAACTAAGGAAACTATGGATCTCAGACGGAGTCTTCGGAGCTTTCCACTTGGTCACATCTTCCACCATTACAGGATGGATAGAAATATGTCCGATAGAAATCACATGACTCCAAAACATCACTTATTTTATCCAAAACTCACACTTTGAGAATTTAGCATACTGTTGATTTTCTCTCAGTGTGTTCATCATTATGTTCATATACTCATGATGTTGTTCTTTAGACTTAGAGTAGACCAAAACGTCATTGATGAACACCACAATGATTTGATCGAGGTAAGGATGAAACACTCAATTCATCAACTACATGAAAGCAGTAGGGGCATTAGTCAAACAGAAAGGCATGACTAGAAACTCATAATGCCCATAACATGTTCTAAAAGCTGTCTTTGGGACATCTTCATCTTTCACACACATATGGTAGTTTCCACTTCTCATATCCATCTTGGAGAACACCGTGGCTAATTTCAACTAGTCAAATAGGTCATCGATGTGAGGCAAAGGATAACAGTTCTTTATCATCACTTGATTAAGGATATGGTAATCCATGCACATACGCAATGAACCATCCTTCTTCTTCACAAACAAGATAGGGGCTCCCCAAGGTGAAACACTAGGGCTCACAAAGCCCATGTCGAGAAGCTCTTGAAGCTGCTTCTGAAGCTCAGCAAGTTCAGTGGGTGCCAAGCGATAAGGTGATTTTCAGATAGACAAAGTTTTAGGTGTGAGCTCGATGGAAAACTCCCCCTTACGAGTTAGGGGAAATCTACATAATTCTTCCAGAACGACATCAAGGATGTCCTTCACCACTTCTATATGATCAAGAGTAGGAGGTTTGGCCTCGAGGATGATAGAAGCTAAAAATGATCTACACCCATGTGAAACAAGATTTTTGACTTTGATAGCGGAGATAATAAACTATCAATCCTCTTGCTTCCTAACTTTGACACACATCTTTCCATCATCAAGATGTAACAAACTAACCTTCAATTCTTCACAGAATAAAATATCCTATACCTCTTGAACCAATCCATCCCTAGTATAACAACAAAGGAAGTCATGTCAAGCAAGATGAAATCTGAGAGAAACATCCTTCCAGTGATACATAGGTCTAAGGTTGGGAGTTTGATATAAGAAGAGCAGATCTACCACTAGGGGTTTCAACATCTAACACATGGTCCATATATTCTGATTCTATCTCTAACATAGCAGCAAGATGAGTTGACATGAAGGTATTTGATGAACCAGAATTGAAGAGTGCTTTAACATGATGCAGATTAAGATGTAAAGTACCTTTAGTGACTTCATTATCTTCTTCATCATTAAGAGCAAACACCCTATCATTCCGCCTTTCCATATGTGGTTGACAACCTTGTCAATTCTGATTGTTGTTGTTTCTTAGAGTCAGATTCAGTCACTATTGTGGTTGTTGAGCAGGCTGTTGAGATGGGGATTGTCCTTGCAAGAGCTTGGGATAGTTAGGTCAGATGTGTCCATCTTGGTTACACTTGTGGTAGATGGGTGCAAGTTGATCATCTCTACGGGGTTAACCATTGCCAATAGGGCATCCTCCTGGAAGGTGAGAAAGGGAGCAACAGTTGCACTTGTCGCACCCTTGGTTTCCACCTGTGTTATTCCTTTTGTTGTTTTTGTTGTGCCTAAAAGATTAGAACCTGGGGTAAGACTCTATCAAACCGTCTATTGGAATGTCAGAGGTAGCTGGGGAACAAGGTTACGCCCAACACTATAGCTTAAACCCTCAAGGAAAAGAGTTGATCTTCTTTTATCTCCAAGATCCACAACATAGCCCTCTGGGAGGAGAAAACATTGCACGTACTCAGAGATGCTCACGCTTCCATGTCATGGACTATAAAACTCTACTTACTTCCTCTTTAGATAGGCAAAGCAGCTGTACTTCTCACAGAATAACTTGATGAACTACTCCCAGGTCATGCTTGAAGTATCATGGGTACGAGCCATACCCGTCCACCAGAATTGTGTTGGCCAATCCAACACATATGTTGCAAAGTGAACCTTCTGGTGAGGAGGACATGCCATGCCCTCAAAAGTATGCTCCAAGTCCAACACCTAGAAGTTAGCCGTATCCACCATGTTTGGCTCACTCTCTCCCTTGAAGTATGGTGGTTGCATCTTGATGAAGTCTGTAAGGGTGAACTCTCTCATCTTAGCTACAACAGCTACAACATTGGAGAGTTACCCTACCAGGGTGGTCGAGAGGAGCATGCACAACATTGTCAACTCTTGTTTAAGGTCATAAGAGGTTTGCCTATAGGGGCATTAGGGACCGTTCTAGTATTTGACTGAGTCATCAGAGTATACTAGTTGTTGATGTTGCCGGAGGAGGCTCCCGAAGAGGAGTTGTTCATGTTTCCAAACAAATCTCCCTTCCTAAAAGATAAGTGTATGTCATAAGACAAACAGGAGTAGATAACAAGGATATCTAAGGCTACTATTGTCTTTGGGAATACTATTTCAGACAATTAGTAGTAGCACAAGCCAGGCAAGTATCATACACATCTAGGAGTTCTCGTAAACCAAGCTAGTGGTATGGAGGAAAATAATTCTAGCCCCAGACCCTAATCCTTTCTAGAAACCCTTGATTTCAACTTATGTCCTAGTAGTTTCCCAACATGCTCTGATACCATACTAAAATGAGGCGATATCACCTACTTATGAAAATTTAAAGGAAATACAAAACCTTTAGTTTTTCTAATAATAACAGACATTGTGGAATGCATGTATAATAACCCAAGTAAATAAGCCTGTTTCAAATACATGTAAAATGTCAATAGAAGTGGAAAGGAAACTAAGTTATTACAGTTCCTTTTGAACTCATTTCACTATATGAGTTTCTTTAAAGGAAAACTGAAAAGAAACTATTGGGATCTAGCAATTAGCAACCTAGTCATCCTTGACAGCAAAATTGTTATCTACTCATGAACTTGATCTCCCTAGACTTGTTCAACACCTTGATCAAACCTTGGGTGATTGAGAAAGCACCCAAAAAAATAGAGAAGTAAGGTATGTGTCAGAGATAATGAACATGGACAACAGATAAGAAATAACATGGAAAGAAAGGCTAAGATATCATTAGAAGATGAAGATGGTCAAAAGTATGAGGCATAATAAAATAGATGCTTGTCATAACAAGAAAATAGTTAAAGGTTTGCATTCATGATTAATATTGACTACCTTAACTAAGTAGGGTTGAGGCACCTACCCAACCTCAAACAAATAGGTTAGTTAAAGTAACACATTCCAGTCACATATCAAATATTTCATATCGGGGCACATGCCCTATCTATGGGTGGTTGTAAACAAGTACCACTACAATAGTTAAATTGTCTAAAATCAACATGCTAAAGAAATATGGAAAGTATAAGCATGAAATAATAGAGACACGACACTGGAGTACAAGTCCCAAGAAATAAACAACAAAAATTATTTTGAGGCAAATATAGAAAAATAATTATCAAAAGAGATATTAGGGTTTAATAAGTGCCTCATTAGGGAAATAAGGTTAGGGTTAAAAATATTCCCAACTAAGGTGTAAGGATGCACATACCTCTCTTAATGAATTCAATTACTCATTTTCACCACTTTATTTGAGTCCAAGGTCCACTTTTCCTATTTTTCAATGTATAATCATGTATTATGGTTTTTCATATGCATTAATGTAAGGAAACCCCAACTTTTGGACTTTTTGAACAAAATCTCAATTTAGACTCTCAAATTATCACCATTGATCTTATTAGTTTCTCCTTATTAAGAAAACATATAATTTTGTCAATTTTGAAGTTATGATGATTAAAGTGTATTTTTAGAAAAAACCTTTCGACAAAACTCAAAACCAAACCTTGAAAATATTTTTATTATAAATATTACATTTTTCTGATTCCAAAACATATTTACTTTTAAATTTTGGACAAAGGAATAAAAAGGTATAATTTTTCCAATATCGACCAATCAGAAATTAGGAAAATACATTTAAGCAATGAAATTTGCATGAAAAGGAGAAGAGCGAGGCCCAACCCACTGACTTGGCCCAATTAGAGCCAGCTAAGTCACGGGTCAAAGGTAGGGCTATGACTTGCTCAAATCAAAGGAATAGATGGTGAAAAAGTTTGTTGTAACCTCGAGCGAGAAAATAGAGAAAGAACAAATGAGAAAGGACAAAACGGTAAAACTACCTAGAGGATTTTTCCTCCTCTGCTCGCACTATGGGTTCTGGAGTAGCTCGGCCTAGATTTGGGCAAAATGACACTAACAATAATTTGGGAAAGTAAGAATAGAGAAAGGGGAAGAAGAGTACCGTGAATTCGTTGGTGTGAGCAATCAAACCAAGGTGGCACGAGAAGCCAACCCTAGTCCCTGCAACGTGGAACTCATTCCAAGCTTCCTATTATCCATGCATGTGAGCAATGAGAAACTCAAGAGGAGAGTTGAGAAAGAGGAGACAAAGGTTTTGGGGGTACTATTTATAGATATAGGTGTGTATCTAGGTTTTCCTGAGGTGACTGAGGTACCTTGGAGCCCAAGATTAGGCATTTCCAAAATACACAACCATAGGGTTAAATAGAATATGCATGAGTGAGAGATCATTTTTAGAACATAATGAAATAAAAATCTCAGACAGAGGTGGATCAGAGAGCAAGAAATTCAAATTCAAAAATTATATGCCAACTATTTATATTTCCTATCTAGTCAAGAGCTAGATGATGTCAGAGGGTCTTCGGATCATGGATACAAGGATCAAGATCACACACACACAAATAATTTTGATTAAAATTCACGTGATAGGTTAAATAAAACCCTAATCAAATTGGAATATAGTGAGTATACATTAATTTCTCCTTTCTCTCTCCTCATTTGAGGATGCAAACATGCTCCAAATTAGTTGAAAATTGACATCTAGCCTATTTTTATACAAGGAATCCAAATATGCAATTATATTTGCCTTTTGAGAACTTATATGGGTGAAATAAATCACATCCTATTTTCTCTTTCTTCCATCATTCATGGTTATAAGATTCTCCAAATTTGATGAAACTTCACCCACAAGTCACATTAAGTCCCTTGGATACAAATTTTCCATCAATTTTACATGTTGAAGTTGTTTGTACATTTACTTAATATTTTGTAGGTTCTACACACTTTCTCTTTCCTAAAATCACCTTTTAATCAAATATCCTCCAAATTGAGTGCAAATTCACCCAATGACATATTTTAGTGTGTAGATCACGAATTTGGTATTAGTTGTTACTTTCGGAGTCATTATTGATTTTGTTTTATATGTTTGAGATATGTCCTATTTTCCCATTCAATTAATACAATCATAATTACTAATTTCCCATAAGTTGTGAAACATACTACCCAAGTAAACTTGCACTCAAAGAAAATGAATTTGTACTTGAAATTATCTTTTGACTTCCCCTTTTATGGATTTTAGGCAATTTACTCTTATTTTCACTTAATTGGAAAATTAATTCATTTAATGTCACATTTTCTTAATTTTTGGATTTTGTTTTCTTTTTATCATGCAAAAAGGCCATAAAAACTTCTAGATCAATTTTATTTTATCAGTATCCCTCTTAAGTGGGTATTTCACAAAATAAACCCTTTTATAAACTTTTACTAAGGTATAAGTGCATAACTCCTTATAATGTCAAATATAGGAAACAATTGCACATCAAACATTTATAATTTCCACTAATTCAACATCAAGGACACAAACGAACGGAAAGGCTTAAGAAAAAGGCTAAACTAAGATTGTACATGGATGTTAGTTCATTACAATAGCTTTCTTGCTTGAACTGTGATACATATGTATGCTTGTTTACTTGCTCCGATATTGGCATATTGTATTCTAGTATTGTACTCAATGTTTGTCTCATGTAGTTGTTTTGTAACTTACAAATATAATATAGAAACTCCATTATACAAACATTATGCACCTTCATGTATTCTCAGGGTAAGGACATGAGGTTGGGTGCCCTACTTGAGTTATCAAGATAGGGAGGACCATGTCGATAAAAGGGTTAGCTCTTGGCAATGGCCTTGAGGTCCCTTACGTGTAAAAGGGTTAGCTAATCTTGAGAACCTTACAGATCCTTCCAATGAGAAGAATGAGAACTTGATCAAAGGCCTTTTTATACATGATGTTTTTGGTTTAATGGGAGTAAAATGACACAAAACACAAACTCTCATTTTTCTAAGCACTTAACTTGTTCATTTTTGTTTGTTTACTTACACTAATCTTCTCAAATTATGAAAAGCTTATGTATATGTATATTTCAGCCCGGTACTTTGCACCCTTATGAAGAAATAAATGAATAATAGATTGGGAACATAGATGAAAGGGTAGTCACCAAGTGAAAATGAAATTACAAATGGAATTGTAATCACCAAGTGATAATAACATGTAAACGCTAAGGATGTCGATATACCTTAAATTGAACTCAGGTACCAATCTTAATCATGAAGTGAGGAATTTTCATATCAATAGAATATGTCAAGAAGTATCTAAGTAGGATTGCTAACACAAAGGTTTGAGACTATAATGAGTTTCTCATTCACATTAATCTTACTAAGTTTTAATTTAGGGGAAAAAATTCCTTTTAAGGAGGGGTGAATGTAATATCCTCAAATTTTGCTAAATTTGGATTATATTAGTTAAAGACTTGGTTTTACAAGGAAATTCCTTAAATGTAGATAAAGTACTAATAAAGATCCTCAACTTATGACACAGGCATAACTATGGCCCATATAAAGGCCCATAAGACTATTTGCTTTGCAAATAGGTTCTTGTGAAGGAAATAAGAGATTTCATACAAAATAAAGGAAGTGACTTTGTTAATTATTAGATAAATAAATATGAGATAATATGCAAGTTTCCAAAAGAAAACAAGATATGTGATGTTCTAGACAATTAAACAAGTAATTATCAAGTCATTATTGGGAACACAATGTTTGAGGCATCAAACAATGTTATCTTGGTCTAACTTTTGGAATACTTGGAAATAATAATTAAAAGAAGAGAATTCTAGAATCTAAAAGAAAAAGAAATTCATGTGGTGTGGGTAATTAATTTAAGGATATTCTAAAAGAGAATGTTTCACGCATAAAATTTGTCCCAATAAATCCCATAAAATAGATAAAGATTAGCAAAGACTTTAACGAGTTCCCTCCAAGTTTCATAGAAAAAGAGGTTCCTAGAGGCCTATAGAAAATTGTGAATATATAGGGACCTACTTGAAATAAATATATTATATTTCCTTTTTGAAGAGGGTGATAAAGGGACATGTAGAAATATATTTTTGATATATGATCTTGCCAAATCTGAGATATAATTGGTAGAAGTGTTTCTCTCAAATCTGGGAATAATTGGGTTAAGAAATAGGGAGTTATGAAATTAATGGGACTTCCTAAAGTGGAAGGTTTCATTAAAATGAATGTAATTTGTCACATTATTAGTGAACAATGAACTTTGGCTCAAGCCTTTTTATAATGTGTGGCCTCGGGATCATTCGATTAGGTATTAACGACATCCAAGTCATCTTCTCTACCCCGATCAAAAAAGGAAACTAGGAGAATAGTAGTCGAGATCTTTGCACCCTATGATTCTCTCTCACTTGACTATGTATCAACCCCGAGATGCTACCATAAGATTTAGTGTGTGAAATCGAACCTCCTGGATCTTAATTTTCTCTAGTTTTATACGAGGTTGGGAAAGTCCACAATTCCCTATTTACATGGGACTCCATGGGTGGGTGGCTTGCAATGCCAGGCATATATAAAGGTCATTATCCTCTTTACAGATGGAACACATGAATAGGGAAACCTAGTTGAAGCTACCCTTGCCTCCAATTTCATCTCAAGACCCTGCCTTCCTTCTCATTCTTCTTCTCTGTTCGTCAGAGCACCATCCCCCCTTCCTCCCTGACTTTACCACCTACAAGCAATCGTTGTCACCATTTACTTTGGCAAAGAGAAGCAGAAAGGATAGGATCTTTGCCTACTTTCTTAGGAGGTCAAACACCTAGAGTCAATGTTGAGTTGACTGATGAGCCAGAGTAGTGTCCTAAGAATAAAAGCAAGCTAGGTTGAAGATAAAGACCTGTAGATTTACTTCCCTACCCTAAGCATGTGGAGACCCTTATCCTCAGGATCAGGGGAAAAAGATACATCACACCCCCAACTCAGTCTTCGGCCCATGTGGAACACACGCCAAAGTGGCAGATACCTATGGTCCAAGTGGCTCCTCCTGGAAGCTAAGGTAAAGACTGGTTTTGATGATGTGGCCAATTTTGATTGGTCCAATAATGTTAATCTTGCAAATTTTGTAGAAGTTAATAGGGTTATCAGATTAAGACAAGTTATACATGAAAATTATCTAAAAATAAAGGAACACAAATAAAATATAGTTAAGACCTAATTCTGACCCAAATTCTAAAGGTGGTGATAATATGTGTTAAAGAGGTGATTAATTTACAAAACACCCTATTTTTTATGAATAGGTTGTTCATCATATTAAATATGTTTCATTGAGATATAAACTGATAATATGAATATGATGGTAATTTAACATGTGATGATCATAATGATGATATTTAGGATTTCTAAAGTGAATAACCATGTATATGAAGAATAAAGACTTAAATATCATTACTTGCTATGTTGTTAATGAATACAATCGAATCTAAGTGACATAATGAGAGGATGATATGGATATAACAATTAGAGATTTGCCCTATGTTTAGTATGGGATGGAATTAGGGTTTATACCCTTATTCCTCATCCAAACTCAAGCATGACCCTAAATCCTAGATTAGGACCCAAGTAGGGTTTGATATAATTAATGTGATGGTGACATTTTAGAATTTTGCATACTTGTAGATTAATTGTTGATTACATGATTTTCTTGCTTGATTGGATAATTGCTTAAAGTTTGACTGCAAGATCTTCATGGTTCTACATAAGGTATGTGTTTATGATTATGACGACCCACAATATAGTTTGACGATGTTTGTAGAGGTTTTCTTGAATATTGATTGAATAAATTGTTGGGTGTTTATTTACATTTTGTTCAATTATAGTCCACTATGAGTATCACATTAAGGAATTTTATGTGAAGAAAATGTCAGTTCGTATTTGCATGTAATTGATTGAATACATATTGTTATGTATGTGCAAACTTTTGCATGCACCTCACATACACAGATAGCAAATATATCGAGCCGGATTTTTGTTTCAAGATACATGCTATATACATGCCAAATATATATCCAATACTGAGGTCATGTGTCCTCCAGCGACCGCCTAGGCGATCCTAGCCAGGGTATGCCGACTTTGTCGTCGGCCACTCTAGTCGGGGATGCCCACCTCCAGACCACCACCAACACTGCTAGTACCCCATCGATTGACCCTACGAGGAATGCAGAACCACCCCAGAGTTTGTGGGTGGAGAATCTGGTCAGGTAGAGACCAATCCGAAGTTCACGACGACCTATTTTCCTTCTGTATGATCCTAAATCCCCTTTCTTTAGGGAGGAGGACAACCGCCCATGGATGAAGATGACGGGACATGTGATTGAAGCCATGGATGAATTTCAAAAAATGTCGATAGTGGTTCAAATCCTAGGGAGAAGATGTGTGATCCATCACCTCCATGGATGGATGGTGCAATCGTGGAAATCGAAGGGCGAGCTCCAGGTGTCCCCCTTGAAGGACGGTCTATTTATGGTGAGGTTTTCATCTGTCAAAGATATGAATGTGGCTCTGGAAATGGGACCATGGTTCTTTGATAATAAATGGGTGATGACGACCAAGTGGTCATCGAAAATGGATGTTGGATGGGCCGCTGTGAAGTCTGCCCCATTGGGGATCACACTACCTGACCTGGGGAGGCACTGGTCAAGATGAGCACTAACCATTATTGGTTGTGTGATAGGAGAACCTAAAGTTGTGGACTTCGTTGAGGTGGGAAGTTTTGTGGGAGCACCACATCTCTATGTGGAGATCAAAGAAGATGCTACCCCTCCACCAGCTATTATGCTTGAACTTCCGGTTGGAAAGGAGTTGGAGATTAAAGTGGTCTATGATGATCTCCCAGACCATTGTCACACCTGTAAGGTTTTTGGTCATCTGACTAGCTACTGTAGCTTGAAGAAGGTGGATATATTGAGATTGGAGACACGAGGCAGATCCAAGAGTGTGAGACCCAACATGAAAGGAAGGGGAAGGGATGCTAGAAGGGCTGATATCCCGGAGAAGTTGACCGAAGTTCCCTTACAGACCGTGATGCCTGATATCACTAGTGTACAGGGAGAGGGTGAATAGGCTATAGAAACAGAGTCATCCGTTGTGATGGTGTGTGAAGAGACTCCTGGATATTTTGAATATGTTGAACCGTAGAGAGAAGAAACTGACACTCATCAGTTGAAGAGGATTGATTATAACAAAGAGATTGAACTGTCGGATAGAGAAATGGTGAATTCTTTCCAGATGATTGAGGGCATGGATGAAGATGTTGTGGTGAATGCTAGCAGTGCTAGGAGGTCGAGTAGAAGGGGATCTCATATGGAGATTGGAGGTCGTGGGAGAGGAAATGGAAGACGAGTTGCAGCCTCTGGAAGGGGGGATTCGGTTATCCAATGAAAATCTTCACTTGGAATGTCAGAGGGGCCTCTTTGCCTAGAAAGCAGAGAGTCCTGAGACAAATCCTAAGTGAAAATGATGTGGATATTGCAATCTGTGTGGAAACTATAATCAAAAGGGAGTGTAAGGAGAGAGTGATTGGGTTGTTTCCTGTTGGATGGCTCAGTGAGTCCAACTTCAAAAAGATTGAAGGAGGAAAGATTGTTGTAGGGTGGAACCCTATTATGTGGGATATATAGGTGATTTACTATTCAGACCAGCTAATGACTATGAACTGCATTAACTAGGGAGGTTTTCAATGTGTGATTTTGGCAGTGTATGGTTCTAACTCTGAAAGGGACAGAAGAAGATTGTGGGAAATTATAGTCAGCACTACTCAATAAGAGCTTCCTCATTTAGTTGTTGGTGACTTTAATAGCACTCGACAAGCTAGAGAGAAGATGGGTGGCCTACCTATATCGAACTCGGTGATAGGGAGATTTAATGATGCCATCAATGAAGCCAACCTAATCGAGTTGAATACGCGAGGAGGCATTACAACTTGGCATAATAAACAATGCCCCGTGTGAAGAATTGCTAGTAATTTAAATAAGGGTCTAGTCAATGTAAGATGGTTGGATTACTTTCTGAATGCCTCATGTAAGATGGCTGGAACATGTTTGTGGAAGGAAATCTGTTGTTTAGAGTGGTGGATAAGTTGAAGAAGGTTAAAATAGCCTTGAAGTCATGGTCTAAAGAAATGATCTACTTGGAGACTCTTAGGTAGAAAGCAAAAAGTGATTTTGAAGAAGTTGCGAGAAATCTTATAGATAACCCCTTATCTCCTGTGTTGATGGAAAGAGAAGAGGTTACTAGTAAAAGATTGTTGTAGGTTGAAAAAGCTTAGGAAAATTACCTTTGGCAGAGAAGTAGAATGAAATGGCTTAGAGATGGTGATAAAAACTCAAAGGTCTACCATGCGGCTATTAAGAGGAACAATATGAAGGATCACATACATAACCTCCTGGATGGGGATGGTAATTTGGTAGATGAGGAAGATAGGATGACTAAAATGGTTGTTGAGTTCTTCTCAAAGCTATATAACCAGAATGTAGTTGATGAACAGAATTTCAGTAGTTGATGAACAGAATTTCAGCTTTCCTCAAAGACGGGTCATAGAGGATATGAATAGAAAACTCCTTAAGATGGCGAATGATGATGAGATCAAGAAGGCATTCTTTTCTATAGGGGCCTCTAAAGCATCGGGACCAGATGGTTTCCATGCCAAATTCTTTCAAAATTGTTGGCCAGTGGTGAGTAGTGATGTGTGCAATGTTGTGCGGTGGTTCTTGGTGGGTGGTAGAATGGTGAGATAGGCCAACCATGCTTTCATTAGGCTGATCCCCAAGATTTCAACTCCGGTGGCTATGGTTGATTTCAGATCGATCGCTTATTGTTCAGTCATTTACAAAATCATTTCTAAGGCTCTCACAGATAAACTTAAAGAGATCCTTCCTAAGATTATCTCTACCAACCAAGCGACGTTTGTGAAGGAGATGTCCATCTCTGATAATACTCTGTTGGTAGCTGAGTTCTTGGTTGATTTCAAAGTAAAACATAGCAATAAAAAGGCATGTATTAAGCTTGATATCTCAAAGGCATATGATCATGTTCACTGGAATGCATTGTGGGGTACTATACGAGGTTTGGGTTTTGCTGATAGATGGATTGACATTATGAAGCAGTGTGTGGAAATGACTTCCTTCTCGATGCTAGTGAATGGCATCCCCAAGGGTATGTTTACAACTTCAAATGGCTTACGTCAAGGAGATCCTCTATCTCCACTCCTCTTTACACTAGTCATGGAGAATCTTACCCAGCTTATTGATATGGTTGAATGGGACAGTTTCATTAAAGTGTTCAAAGTCAGAGGTACTAAAGTGACTACCCACCTGATCTTCATTGATGATGTTCTCTTTTTCATTGTTGGGCATGCTAAGTATTTGAAAACTATCAGAAAAGTGCTAATTTTTTTGGACAGATAACAAACTTATACATCAGTGATTTGAATTCCCATGTTTTCCTGTCAAGATCGTGTGATGGCAGAAGAGATGCCACAAGGAAGCAGCCAATCTCCCAGAAGGCCTTTTCCCTACCAAATATCTGGGTATTCCATTATCTGGGGGTAGAGGCAGAGGAGTTGATTTTTAAGAATGTGTGGATAATTTGAGAAAGACGGTTGATCGGTGGTGTGGAATTCATTTATCCATGGCTGGTCGTATGGTGCTCTCATCAAGCTTGTTCTGAATGCGAAAATTGCATACTGGTGTGGACAAACTGAATTACCTATGTTCATACTTGAGAATTTAAATCCATCATTGGTGGGTTTCTTTGGGGAGGTGGTTCTCATGTTGTGAGTTGGGCGACTGCTACTCTGCCCCATCATGTGGGGAGGGTCTTGCATTTCATGTTCTCACAACATTGCTTAGGAAGCTATGACTAAGAGGGTGGACCAATTCTTAAGAAGGGGTACATCTTTGTGGTCTATATGGCTGAAGAGAAGGTATGTGGTCAGTTTGGAAACTGCCCAGGTGGGTGAGACTAGGATTTGGAGCAAGATGGATGGTGCTAATAAAGATCTCAGTAGGTTCTACATGTACTCAAACATGGGACGGCAAACAGATGATAGTTTTGTTCCGTGGAAGATCAATAGACAGCAGCCGGAGGTGCTATGGTATACTACTATTTGGGGCAGTAAATTGTGTCCTAAATGGAGTGTTACATCTTATAGAACCATCATGGGTCGGCTTCCTACTAGGGACAGACTTATCAGATGGGGCATTCAGGTGGAACAGACTTGCCCACTCTATCTATCAGCGGCAGAATCCCAAGCCCATTTGTTTTTTAATGCGTTTTCACCGCATACCATTGGAGAAGAGGCAACTTGAAGTGTGGGTGGGGTGGTCTTACACCTATGGGTTCGATTTATGCCCTCCAATGGATTTTTTATGAAACCAAACAAAACAAAGCTGATAGAGCTTTTGGTGGCCTCTTCTTCACAAGTCTCATTTTCCATGTCTGGAATGAGAGAAATAGAAGAGTTCATGGACAGGGAGCTCGTAACAACCTACATGTTTTTGATGTTATCACAGATAGTTTGATTCGTTTCTCTAAGGCCAATCACATAATTATTATGGGTGTTGACACTATGGTTCTGAGGATGTGGGGCTTGTAGGCGGATGTGTGGTCTGTTGGTGACCTTGTATAGTATATGGGGTTTTGTTGTGCTCCCCTATATGCCTTTTTTGTTATTAGTAATATTTTACCTTATCCAAAAAAAAGATATGATGGGAAGATGAAACTACCTGAAGACATTAAAGCTAACTTGTAAGGAGGATTAGATAGATACTTCTTCTCATAAGTACAGTTCTTGTGTAAGAAATTCATGTAACTCTTTTGAGGAGAATCTTGTAAACAATATTTGAATTAATGGAAATTATTTTCTATTATTTGATATTTGGTTAAATTTGTATCCTTGGGAATTTTAGGTAATGGCAGTCAACTTTTTGGGTCTTTCCTTAATTGGGGGATGCTTAAAAGTGAGTTTGTTACATTTATAATCAAGACCTCTCAACTATAGAATATGTGATTCATGGAAACCATGGGAAGATCCCAAGTGACTCTTATTTATATATTACAATGGCTACTATCTAAGACACTCAATTAGGATGAATGAAATCCTTTGTATGGGGACTAGGCGGTAACCAACAAATATATTTCCACTTTTTCCCCTTCTAACAACTACTTTTGTGGTAACAAACAGCTACAACAATACTAAGATAAGGTAAATTGCTTCGAAAAATATTAGATTAGGAGTAGACAATAGAGACATTCGATAGTTTAGTTGGCTAAATTTTTCATTTTGATAGTTATTAAAATTCATCTCCAATCTCGAAGTTGGTTATCACCTATGTTTTTCTGAATTGAATTCTCAAAAATGTTCAAATGGCACCACTGTCTATGTATGGTTTCTGCACATACATATACGTGCATACAAATTCTATCTGATTAATTTGATCAACACTTTCAAATTTAATTCATAGTTATATATGAAATTTTAGTGTGTTACATCAAATATCTATATATCAAAATCTACCTAATTAGTCAAGCTTTGATCTTTGTGTATAAATTTTCATGAACTTCCAACTCTATGGTTTGTCAATTTGGGATAGTTGGAGAGTGACCGGTATTATGAAACAATCTCATTTGGGGTAATAGACACACATATGTTCTATGTGAAGTTATCATCAAAACAAAGAAGGTATCCTTGTATCTAACAAATATCATCTTACTACCCCACAATCAGATGAGTGGGGTATTGGTGTAGATTGGTTTTCTCTCTAAGAAAAATAGAAAAAACAAGATACGTATTGGTAAATATTACCAAATTTGGTATTATTATTTCTCTTATACAAGAAGTGATGAATTTGTTAGTTTTATCTAGCGTCTATTGCTGGTTGGTTTTCTTCATATGTGAATATCAACTAACCATATAAATTGGCCAAAATTATATTGTATTGGTTTCTTTGAGTAAGCCAATGAAATAAGTAGATAGATTAATCCTATCAATGTGATTACTATGTGCTTGATTTAAATCATAAGCATTCATTATTATTGTGACCCCATCATCACACAAAGCAGGATTACTCAAAATAAAGTGGAGAATTAAAATTAAACATCCAAGATTACTATAAAATAGGGTAACTAAAACTAATTCCATATAACCAC
Source organism: Alisma plantago-aquatica (assembly GCA_963693085.1). Taxonomy (NCBI): domain Eukaryota; kingdom Viridiplantae; phylum Streptophyta; class Magnoliopsida; order Alismatales; family Alismataceae; genus Alisma; species Alisma plantago-aquatica. Next base: position 1,295,875,645 of record OY856410.1, on the reverse strand, counting down.
AAAAGTGGAAACATGTCACATATAGGTCCATAAATATCAACACCATGCCAAAAGATGATGTATATAACATTGTTCACTTGGTCCAACCTGCCACAACCTGTAATATATGATAACCTATTTACACATATACAATCCATATCTATACAACCATGGCCTACTTCTAAAATTTGTATCGATATACAACATCTAAAAAATACCCCAAGGACCTGAGAGTACAGGGACAATACATAGGATTGTACTACAAAACACAAGTAGCGCATCCAACCTTCAACATGTACTTCTCCGCTTACTGCTCAGCCTCAACCGCACGATCTCTACCTTGTCATGTAGGACCACCTAAAAGATGTGGAAACCCATGGAATGAGATGAAATTCCCAGCAAGAGATATAACTCTCTGCCAACATCTTTTATTATCATAGATAAGCTAAAAAAGGAAGATAACATGATTATCAAGATAAGAAGATTTAGCTAAATGATATAAATAAAGAAACTAACCTTGTTTAATCACTTTAAGCATGTAAAATTGAGCAGTAGAACATCTTATACTTTTAGAAGGAATATGAAGAACAATTATAAATTATAAATCAACTAATCAGCACAAAAGATAAGGCAAAGGGTCTTCCAATGTGATTCATGTTTAACCCTAAGAAAATATATAATATGATTGTATTACATCTTTTATTATGCCCTGAGAAGATGAGGTATACCACTCATGATCCAACTGACCACTACTAAGTCAAAATCAATAACATACAAGACCTAGGAGGAGTCAGACTCCTATGATCTACCACACCCTCAGTCAATCTGAGTCTGCCATGGTGACATATAAAGTCCAACTGCAAAATAGCCTAGTGTGCCATGGTATATAGGCACAACACTAGTGAAAACTGAGTTATGACCGTAGCAACACTCCTATTGTGGTAAAATTGTAGCCATCCTCAAAATATATCATATATATATATATATATTGAAACACATCATTGAGATATGGCCTCTGCACATGAAGTGTAGTTATCAACCTTTAAAGAACATGTGTTGCGACCAATATGAGTTACACATTGTAGAGACCACCCAAAACATAAGGTGTAGAAACCACCACTCATACATGTAATGACCATCCACTAGGTCAGCCCTTATAGAGACTATGCAAAGCAAAACACAACATAGGTTGCGACCGCAAGGGAAACATGTTGCGACCAAACCAACTAAAATAGGGTATAGCGACCACAACACCACCCTTAGAATCAACCATCATAAGACCAAACATGGTAACACCCAAAAGAAAACTAGGGTTATGGTTTTCGGGACCACAACCCACCCATCAACCAAGGGTAGTAACTGCAACAAGGGTCACAAAATGTTATGACCCACATACAAAAATAAACCTTTTAAACTTAAACTTGCCACGACCTATAGAGACCATCAATTAGGTCAAAACAACCCCAAGTAATGAAGGACAGTATGTAGACTGAAATAGGTGCACAACACTAGGAAGTCCAAACATCACTAAGGTAAAAACTTTTGTGCAAACATTGAGTATCAACCCCTAAAAAAGTTCATCACCAAGATCATTAAAAACACCATTCTAGGAGAGAGAAAGCCAAACCTCAAACAAATGTAGAACATATCCAAAACATCATCCAAAACATGATTGTCAAACCTTAAACATGGTGAAGAAACCAAAGGTCAAGGTGCATGTAAGGAACATCAACTCATCCTCACTTACAAACCGAGTGCATGAAATTAGGGTTTAAGAGAAAGAGTAATCCACATAAAAATACTTCCAGGTCATAAATAGTAGATCATGATAACATCATCTAGCTTCTTCGTATCTCGTTTTAAAGATTAGGAAAGCAACATGCAGGCAATAATATAGTGCAATAATAGAAAAGGGGAAAGCTATATAACATGCCTTAGGATGAAGGCCAAGCTCCAAAGCCATGACCTACAAGAGAGAAGAAGAACTCCATCTAAGATCAATTCCACACACACAAGGTCACCTCAAAAGAGAAGAAACACTAAGTTTAAAGAAAAGTTCAAGATGATAATAAATAAAATCCTAGTCTGACCAAAGAATAAGAAAGAAGAAAGGAAAGGGGAGGAAGATTCATCTCACTTAGGTGCTACCATGGTCAAACCATAGTCTCCAACCTTTGTGAAGAGAAGATCCTCAAGATAGCCACCATGGTGATCCATAGTCTCATTGGCCAAGAAGGGAGAAAGGAAGGTAGGACTCCAAAGGAAAAATGTGATAAAAGGTATAGAACCACTTACCAAGAAAGAAGATCACCAAGAATCACCACATGCAAGGATGATCGACCACGAAAGCTCTAAGATCAACACCTTCCCTAGATCCACCAGGATCCAATTCCAAACACAAGGAAAAGAGAGGAAGAAGAGATAGATAAAAGAATTGCTTGTATGTGAAAGAGAGAGCTTATATACACATAGGGTAGGAGGGGGTAAGAATCTAAGGTGTTAAGAAGTTAGAGCACCACTAGGACACTTATCCCTTAAAAGACCGACCATGAAACCACTCAAGATATGCATGCATCAAAGGGTGATAAAACCAAGGTGGTATAGCGACCACTAGGTCCACTACACGCCCTTTTGTGGTCACAAAAACCCTAGGATCACTATGTAGAGACCACTATACATAGCCAAACAAGGAAAGGTCACTACACACCACCACACTTGAAACCCTAGAGACCAAAAACCAAAGCCAGGATACCATGGTCACAACAAACATCAACCAAGGAAGTTTTTGTGGTCGAAACACTCCCATGGTACAAACATTGGTCCCTACAGGGGTCAACACTCACGAGGTCGACACCATCATCAAGCAAACCCTAGAAAACCCTAGCATCCCCACAGGATTCCATATCATCAACCAAGGTCCAACAAGGCACCCCTATGAATCAGTCTCTCTCTCATGATGCTAAGGAACAAAAGACACAAACTACATGTGAAAAATTGCATGATTAACACTCAACATGGGTAAATTGCAACTTGGTCCAAAACAAGCACATATAGCTCAAAAATCAACCAAATAGGACCTAGCTGAAAACATAGGCTTGTCACATGTTATTAAGGTATCTCAAGAGATTAGATAAAGGTTCTAAACATCATATGAGGTCAAACAAACTATATTAGCAAGAAATCAAGGTAGGGGTCTTAAAATCATAAACCCCTAACAAGGATTTTGTCCCCAAAATCCTATGCAAAAAGAGATGGGTACTTCCTACATATTTCTTCCTCAAGATCCCACGTGGCTTCCTCCATGTCACGGTGATGCCTCAAAGCCTTAAACAAAACTATATCCTTCTTCTTCAACATCTTCACTCTCCTGTCAACAATCAACACATGACCTTCCACATATGACACGTCCTCATCTAGCTCAACCTCCATTGCCTACAAAACCAACTCAGTGTCAGGGTGACACTTCCTCAACATTGAAAAATGGAACACTAGATGCAACCTTTGCAACTCAGGTGGCAACTTCAACTTATAAGCCACCTTCCTAACACGTGCCACCATAGGGTAAGGTCCCATATACCTGGGAGCCAATTTAACCTTCTTTCTAAACCTCAACATGCCTTTCCAAGGGTAGACCTTGAGGTATACCTTATCTCCAACTTGGAACTCCAAAGGCCTACTATGGTTATTAGCATAAGACTTCTGCCTATCCTAGGTTGCCTTTAAATGTTGTTGTATCATCTTGATCTTCTGTGTGGTTTGATGCACAAGTTGAGGACCCATAAGCCGATATTCACTGGTCTCATACCAACACAACAGAGATCTACAACATTTCCTGCACAAAGCCTCATATGGTGCCATGTCAATACTCCTATGAGAATTTTTGTTGTAGGCAGACTCTATCAAATTGAGATGTATATCCTAACTTCCTGAAAACTCAAAAAAAATAGACTCTCAACAGATCCTCCAAGGTTTGTATAGTCCTCTCAGACTGTTCATGTGTTAGCTGGTGAAATGTTGTGCTAAACCTCAACCGTGTACCCATTCATGTGTGAAGACACTCCCAAAAGAAAATGGTAAACTTAGGACCTCTATCTGACACAATGGTAGTTGGGATACTATGTAGACAAACAATCTCATCTACATAGACTTTTGCAAGCTTCTTTGTTGTATATGTTGTCTTCACAAGAAGGAAATGTGTTGACTTGGTCAACCTATCAATTATCTCCCATATGGAATGATGGCCTTTGGTTGTCCTAGGAAGACCAACCACAAAGTCCATTGTGACATTATCCCACTTCCACTGCGGTATAGGTAACAATTGTAAATTCCATGTAGGTTTCTGATGATCTACCTTAATCTGTTGACACACTGCACACTTAGCCATAAACTTAGCTACATCCTGCTTCAAACTAGGCCACCAATATAGGTCTTTCATATTGTGATACATCTTGGTGCTACCTGGATGCATAGCATACATTGAAGAGTGAGCCTCTTCAAGAACCAACATCCTCAAATCATAAACATCAGGAACCATGCTCTACCGTGGTAACATATTGTCCCATCATCTGACTCGTAGAATCCATCATGCTTCTCGCTGCCCAACTCTGATCAAATCTACTATATCACAGTATGATCACATTGTGCATTTTGGATCTTCTGCCTCAATGTAGGCTTCACCTGTAACTAAGCCAACAACCCCGCTAACATGGAAACCTCCAACTTCACATTCATCTAATGCAAGGAGCCCAACATATCTCTCTTATGGAACAACAAGGAGCATAACAGTGCCTTTTCCATAGGTGATGATGAACAAGAATTCCTTCTCAAAGCATCTGCCACCATGTTTGTCTTCCTTGGATGGTAGTCTATTGTGCATTCATAGTGTTTAATCAACTCCATCTAGCATCTCTACTGCATGTTCAACTCCTACTATGAAAAGATGTACTTAAGGTTCTTGAGGTCAGTGAAGATCTAACACTTTTCACCATTAAGGTAGTGTCTCCAGATCTTCAAGGCATGGACCACTACAGAAAGCTCTAGATCATGTGTCATGTAACTCTCCTCATATTTCTTAATTTATCATGAAGCGAAAGAAATAATGTTCTTATATTGCATCAACACGTAACCCAAACCATTCTTTAACACATTGCAAAAGACTATGTAACCTTCTTCTTGTTCTGGCAGAACCAACACTAGTGCACTGGTCAACTTCTTCTTTAAAATATGGAAAGAACGCTTACTCTTGTCATCTCATACAAAAGGCACATATTTCCTTGTCAGCTTCGTTAGGGGTAACACTATGGCACTAATGTTCTTGATGAACCTTCTGTAGTAGCCTGCCAAACAAAGGAACCTATATACTTTTGTTGGTATCTTTGCCTACTCCCACACTAGCATAGATTGAATCTTCTTGGGGTCTACACACACACCTTCAATAGATATGACGTGTCCCAGAAAAGATACCTCATCCATCCAGAAGTCACACTTTCTAAACTTAGCATACAACTTTTTCTATCTCAACAAGGTCAACCCCTATCGTAGATGTTTCTCATGTTGTTGGATGTCTCAGGAGTAGATTAGGATATCATCTATAAACAACACCATGAACTGATCAGGGTAATGGTTGAACATTCTATTAATCAAGTCCATGAACATTGTTGGTGCGTTGGTTAACCTGAATGACATTCCACAAACTTGTAATGATCATACCTCATCCTAAAAGATGACTTGAGAATGTCATCCACCTTGATCTACAACTGATGATATCCTAACCTCAGATCTATCTTTTAAAATATTGTAGCACCCCTCAACTAATCAAACATGTCATCTATCTACAGAAAGGATACTTGTTCTTGATTGTTACCTTGTTCCACTCTCATTAATCGATGCATAAACTCATGGATCCATCTTTCTTCTTCAAAAACAACACCAGAGCACCCCAAGGGGACGTACTCAGTCTGATAAAACCCTTCTCAAGCAAATCATCCAACCACTTCTTCAAATCTTGCATCTCAATTGGTGCCATCTTGTACGATGTTTGTGCTATCGACTTTGTACCAGGAACTAGATTGATCTCAAAATCAATCTCTCAAGGAGGGGGAACACAAAGAAACTCATCAGGAAACACATCCTCAAACTCATGGACAACCAGTACCTCTTGGATACTAGGACTCCTCACCTTAGTGTCCACCGCATGTGCCAAAATTTCTTCACAACCTTGCCTCATAAACCTATCCACTATCATAGCTAACACCAAACACGTCGAAAGAATCTTCCTATCTACTTGGAAGATCCATGAAACATCACCATCATGAAACATCGCCACCTTGACACTATAGTCCAAAACCACCATATACTTCTCTAAAGTATCCATTCCAAGGATCACATCAAATTCATGCATCTCAAGTGGTATGAGATCCACTTGAATGTTGCATCTCGAGAAAGAAAGAATGCATGATTGCCACACCTCCCATAACTCAGAGGAACCAACCAAAGGGGTTTCTAAGAGAATACTATCACATCTATGACTAACATGCAAACAACAGCTAGCAATCACTTCTCTAGTGATAAAAAAAAATGTGTTGCACCTGGGTCAACCAAAATAGTTATAAAGTAGGAAGAAGAAAAATTAGAATGAAACAACTCCATCTGACCTATCACGACCCTCAAGTTGACTACTCCTTCAGACTTAGTCATAGCATAGATCGAGCTATTGCCTGTTGTGGCCCCTGTCCTCTACTGGTTTGCCTAGATGAACCAGCCTACAATGCCTGATCGCATCCTTGGCTTCAACCACTATTAAATTGTCATTGTTGTGACCCTTACTAACTTTGTCTCAGCTTTTGTGTCACCTATTCATCCTTCATCAAACATGCCCACATCATATGTCCTACTTGCCCACACTTGTGGCAAGTACTAGTCTCGTATTGTGGTCTAGACTTCCCCATTATTGACACTGATGTTGCATTGTGGGCTCCTACCAGCAGAAAGGTACGACCTCCTCCCTTACTTGGTGGCTATTGGGATTTAACTGTTGATCTCTGGTGTGACTGAGGTGCTGAAAACCTAGGCTTATTGAAGACTCCAGATGAATGTCCTTGATACAATGTTGGTCTCTTCTTGGCATTCGCCTCTCACTTCTCTACTACTAACCACTCTACTCTCTTAATTGACTCCACAAATGTGGCAAACCATTCTCTATTCTCTAAAGATGACACTGGCATCATCAACTCAGATCTCAAACCCTTGTCAAAATGTCTGATCCTCTCCTTATCTTTAGAAGCCATATGCGGATAAAGCTCAAAAGCTTAATGAACTTGGATTCATACTAATTGATCATCATAGATCCCTATTGAATCTTCTCAAACTGCATGATCTTCTCATCTAGGTAGATCTCCATGAAGTATCAGCTCACAAACTATCATCAAAACTCCTCCCAACTTATCACAACACCAGGCCTTTTCTCCTCTTCAATGTCCCACCAATGGCCAACACTCCCTTTCAATAGGTACACTACATGCTTGACCTTATCCTCTTCCGGGATATTGAGGATCTTAAAGGCCTTCCCCAACTCGAACAACCAGATATCAACATCCATTAGATCATTCATACTGACAAACTCCAATGCCCCCACATGCCTTACACTCTAAAAGGTCTTCCCAAAACCTTGAGATTTCAAATTGGGGACTTCTGCCCTGGCTTGGGGTATGGGCATCCTTTCCACCATATATGTCATCGTTGCCATGAATTGTCCAAAGTTGAACAGGAAAGTGGGATTGGCCACAGTTGTTGGGTCAAAATGAGGCTCTTCAGGCAACTCCACCATCCTTAGTCTATCTCCTAGCACCACCTCCTGGTGCAGCAACACTACTCTCCCATTATTCTTGGTGTTCTCCAGACATATCTTTTCTTCTCCTCTTCTTCTTCTAGATATGCAAAATTTACCATTAAACATATCAGAGGACACAAGAACATGCCCAAACCTACTCCTATGTCCTTGTATACTCATTAATCCAAGACCTATGATACTGACCAAACTGTGACACCCATCGCCACACAAAGTGATATTATTCAAAACAATGTGTGCAATTAAAACTAAACATCTAGGATTACCATTTAATATGGTAAATTAAAATTGATTAAATATAACCACAAAAGAAGAAACATGTTACATATGGGTCTATAAATTGCACCAGCATGCCACTAGATGATATATATTATAGGGAAATATGGCTACAGAATAGGCAACGGAAACAAAAAAAAGTATCTACCAAATTCCCCATGACATGTGGATCGTGTCAATAACTATAAGATGGAAACGATGTTTTCGAGGATATACCTGGTCATGAAACAAGTCTAGTGAGATCTCCTCATCATTGTAGATGTTCAACTCTGACTTTTAGTTGCACTAGGACTTGTCTGACTACTCCTCCACGAACAACAAACTCAAACTTCGTCATCTACAACAACTCCTCTCATCACAAACTTCTTACTGACATTGTACTCCTTAGAAATGGGCAAAGGCCACCTTGCCTCTAGAGAAGTCCACAAGGACAGCTTAGAACTCATATAGTCCTACTAGAATGGATAAGGAGGAGTTATCCCTCCCATTGTTTTACTAGTCACCAACTTGCTCTCTCACAACAATGATCCTTAGTTGTTCTCTCCCTTGTTATCCCTCCCTAGTCGGGTAGGACTTTCTTGGACTCCCTTGGTTACCACAACCATAGAGGACAACAATTGTTAGAGCAACTAATTCTTAATTGTCTATTTTGTGTTTTGGGAAGCCCATAGTACCCCTCTATTTATAAGAGGTGTATGGGTCTGGGTTCCCAGTCTGTACAAGAGTGGAAAGGACCATATAATCTCGAATTTTCACAACGTGCAAGCACCGAACCAGTCATGTAGAAACCTAGACGGTTGCCTGGTGTGTGAGCAAATCATCTCGTACTGTGATATGGGCATTTTGTAGTTTCACAATTGCATATGAATTTGTCAATTTCTTTCCAAATAATGTTAAACACTAATTCATGGTATCAATAGGATTGAACAATCAAAATGATCAAACCTTGTCATGAATATGGGAAAGTTACTAGAACCTTCCACAGTCCCAACTGAGAAAATCGATTCACTAGGTAAACCAATCATCTTGCTCTACCTAAGCCAATCGGTTCATCCAGTGAGTTGATCGGTTGGCGCCTATTTCGTGCATAACTTCATCCAATTCAGTTCCAATCAACCTGACCCTCCAAATGCATGTCTCTTTACATGAGCTGATCGTTTGGCACTCCAAATGGCCATCTCACTAAGTGAGTTGATCAGTTGGTAGTATAATCAGTTGATTTGTTGTGTGAGTTGAATACCTAAACACTTTAGTAATCAATTCAATCATCATTGAAGTTTATACTCCTCTTCATGGTTGATACCTATGTGTGTGACACTTTAGGTCCCAATTGCGTTGGTTGTAATTGTCCATAACAACTTATGACATCACAAGCAATGAGCGATGCCTAGTCACACATCATTGCTACCCAAGTAAATGGAAAGTTGAAGAATAAATTCAACCTACATTCTGTGTATGGTGTTACAATGTTTGTATAGTTCCTTTGTCACTGACATCCAGATTGAACTAGAGGCATGGAGTGGTCTCTCTCATTATTGTTCAATATATTTTTTGAACTAGACAAGACTGTATGACATATATGTAAGCCCAATATCACATATTGACTCACATGTATATGGCCATGTAATTTATAGTCTCGCTAATCAAGAGGCCTAAATTATCATACTCCCTTAGGAGGGACAAATCCCATTTCTATCTCTCACAATCTATCCTCATGTGTCACAGTCACCCAATCATCACCTTTATAATAACCCATATTTTAGGATTATATTTCATGATGTCAAAGCATACCAAACGACATGTTATGAGTGTAGTGATTTTGAGTCTAAGAACAACCACCACCATCGTTGTGAGAACTGACTATGACTTCCATGATGATGACTTCCATGTATCAGTCTAACGGTGGGTCTTTCCAATACAATGTTCCCTAACATATATCTATGTGCTTGGTTTGATATCGCCATATCATGAATAATGAGATTATATCATCAACCAACCCACACTCTAATCTTATGTGTTATTGTTGTCTATCTACCTTCCACAATAAAAACTGATCAAGGACATAATGAGAATGTATACACTCTTAACATCCGTATGATCTCATTCTTCCAAATCACGTACTTGAAAACATAAGTCATTGAGTAATATCATTTTCTAGACATTTATTATGTTACATCATCATCTCATAACAAAATTAAAAAGAATAAATCAGAAGATTGCCTTTATTAATAATCAAATCATTTCCATTTATACCATTACAATCATCATATGATTGGCTCTCTAGGAATAAATACCAACAGACTCCCACTTGCACTTCGAGCCAATCACCCACGAATCTTATACTGAGTGACCTAACTTGACCATTCTACTTCTTCTGCAAAATGCATTTTTCAAGGGGTCAATCATATTGTTCTCAATTAGTACTCGAAAAATCTTTACATATCCTCGTTGTATGATCTATCGTATGATATGGAATCGCCTTTGTATATTCATTGAGAGTTGATTTGATCTGGGTTCATTAGCTTGTGCAATAGCTCCATTGTTGTCACACTATAGCTCTTTTACATTGTTGATCCTTGAAATGACCCCAAGTTCTGAAATGAATTTCTTGATCCATACAACCTACTTTGTTGCATTTGATGCAACAATATACTCGGCCTATTTTGTAGAATTGACAACTATCTCTTACTTGGAACTCTTCCAGCTTACATCTTTGTTGTTTAGGCAAAACATGAATCCTGATTGTGATTTTTAATCATCTTTGTCAATCTAGAAGCTTGCATCGGTGTAACCTCTGACCACAAACTCTTCCTCTCTGCCGTAGACCAAGAACTAATAGTTAGTGCTTCTCAAGTACTTGAGGATATTCTTTATGACTGTCAAGTGAGCAGCACCTGGATCTGACTGATATTTTCTCATCATGCTCATGGAATATGAGACATCTGGATCAGTATACAACATTGCTCACATGATTGATCCAATTGCTGAGGCATATGGAATCAAGCTCATATGTTCCCTTTCTTTACAAGAACTGGGGCATTAAACTTTAGAGATGGAAACTCCATGTAGCACGGGCAAGTTTCCTCTCTTTGAGTTCTCCATGTTGAATTCAACACTTTTTAATTGTATGTGTTTTTACTTAGTCCAAGAAGCCTTCTTGATCTATCTTTATATATCTTTATGCCCAATATGTAGGATTCTTCTCCCAAGTCTTTCATAGAAAATGTATTTCCAAGCCAAGTCTTTACCTTTTGTAAAGTAGGGATGTCATTCCCCACTAATAGTATGTCATCTACATACAATATGAAGAATGTCACTATGCTCCCACTAACCTTCTTGTACACACAGAGTTCACCTTCATTTTGGACAAAGCCAAACTTTTTAGTGTCTCATCAAAATGAAGATTCCAACTCTGAGATGCTTGCTTCAATCCATAGATTGACCTTTGTAGCATACATACTTTATTTGCATCCTTTAGATTTATAATACCCTCAGGTTGTGTCATATACACATCCTCAAGAAGATTCCCATTAAGGAATGTAGTTTTAACATCCATCTACCAAGTCTCATAGTCATGATAAGCTACAATATCAACCACAATCCTAATGGACTTTTCCATGTCCATTAGAGAAAAGGTTTTGTCATAGTCAACACCTTGAACTTGTCTGAAACCCTTTGCAACCAATCTTCCCTTATAGGTTAGTACATTACCATCAATGTTAGTCTTCTTCTTGAAGACCCACTTGCATCCTGTGGGTTTTTCCCCTTCAGGTGGTTCCACCAAAGTCCATACCTTGTTGTCAACATGGATTCCATCTCAGATCTCATGGACTCAAGCCATTTTTTAGACTCGGGTGTTTCAATATCTTCTAGATAGGTTGTTGGCTCATAATCTATGACCAACTCACTGCCTTCCTAAATCACAAGATATCCAAATATGTCAGTTCAAGGTGTGTCCTATTACATCTATGACGTACATGTATCACTTGAGGAATTTTAGATTCCATAACATCTTGTGATTTTATTTCTTCCTCTTGTTCATATAATGGTTCAATGTTTTCTTGTTGGACTCGAACCTCTTTGAGTTCCACTTTTCTCCCATTGATTCCTTTGGAAATGAAATCCATTTCAAGGAATACAATATCTTTGGCAAGAAACACTTTGTTGTCAGACAGGGAATAAAAATAATATCTTCATATTTCTTTAGGATATCCAACAAGATAGCATTTATCATATTTAGGTCCAAGCTTTTCAAAAAACAATTTCTTAACATAAGAACATCCCCAAATCCTCATAAAACACATATTGGGACATTTCTCAGTCCATATCACATATGGTTTCTTTTGAGTCGATTTAGATGGTACTCAGTTTAGCGTAAATGTGGAGGTTTCTAGAGAATAACCCCATAATATAGTAGGAAGCTCAGCTAAACTCATCATCGATCACACCATATCGAACAATATGTGATTCCTTCTTTCTGATACGCCATTATGCTAAGGTGTACCAGGTGGACTCCATTGGGATACAATCCTATGGGCTTTAAGAAGGTCCTCAAACTCTTGGTTTAAATATTCTCCACATTGATCAAAACAAAAAGCCTTAATAATTTCTCAAGTTGATTATGTACTTCATTCATAAAATCCTTGAGCCTGTCAAGAGTTTTTTACTTATGTTTCATTAAATAAACATATCCATGCCTACTAAAGTCATCAGTAAAGGTAATGAAGTATTGATATCTACCTCTAGTGGTAGTTCTAAAAGGTCTACATACATAAGTATGTATGAGTTTTAATAGATCACTAGCCCTTTCATTGTTACCAGTGGAGGGGCACTTATCCATCTTGCCTAACAAATAAGATTCACATGTCTCTATTGATTCAAAATCAAAAGAGTCTAGATAACCATCTTTATAGATTATAGCTATGTGATTCTCATTTATGTTCCCTAGAAGACAATGCCAAAGGTATGTTTTGTTTAAGTTGTTGAGTTTTAGTCTTTTGGTATTAACATTTTATACTTCTATCTCTAGATCTAATAAGTAAAGACCATATGATATTGGGGCACTACCATATAAGATCCCACCTTTTGAAATAGAACATTGGCTATTTTTAATATGGAATTCAAATGCATCCTTGTACATACAAGATCCATTAATGATGGTTATATTTATCGAAGGTACATAATAGCAGTTTGTTAACTCTATCACAAGCCTTGTGGGCATAGATAAACTATATGTTCCAACTATGCTAGCTACAACTCTTGTGCCATTAGCCACTCACAGTTCCACCTCACTTTTTACCCAAAGGGTTACTTCTTTTTAGATCCTACATATTTGAACATATGTGATCCGCATCAACTATCTAGTACCCATGATGAAGAAGTATATAGATTTATATCTATAAAGTATATACCTAAAGTGGATATCACTATCCCTATCTTCTTCTTCCTAAATGCCTTCAAGTACAAAGGATGAGTTCCTCTTATACTTCTCTTTCTCCTTTTTTGAGTAATGAAGATTTCTATTTGTGCTTGATCTCAAAACTCTTCTCGATCTTGATTTGATTCTTGGACTCAGCTCTATTGATCACCGTCAGGGCTTGTCCTTCTTCAATCTTGCTTCGTCATGGACCAACATAGAAAGCAAGTCTGACATCAGTCTGGCCATGTTATTCATGTGATAGAACACAATAAAATGGCTATATAATTCTAGAAATATCTTTACAATCATATTCCTGGACAACTCTTGGCTCAAGTTGAATCTCAATTCTTCAAGATGATACACATGTCCAATCATATTGAGCACATGTTCTTCTATTAAGTTCGCTCTGCCAGTTTTGACTCAAAAATCACTTTTATGATATCATCCCTTTCTTGCTTTGTAAGGCCAAGGTTCACTTTCTTAAGATGTGTTACCATCTCATGAATCCCCATGTCATCGCACTGCTCATGCAACTAAGCATTAGGTATTTTATCTCTAAGGCATCATTGGCATGCTTCCAGTAAGCATCCACTTGTGCCCTAGTCTCATCAGGAGCATGTATTTCTGGCACTGGTTTGTCAAGGATGTAGAGCTTGCACTCTTCATTGAGAGCCCTTCTCAAAGTCCAAGACCAGTTGTGGAAATTTTCCCTGTCAAGTTTGTCCTTCTTAAGGACTGATTGCAATAAATATTTGTTTGTCATTTGATTCTATAGTCAAAATTTTGCATTTGTCAAAAAAATTTAATTTCATTTGATTTGAAAATTTTGACGATATCAATTAGATCCTTAATTAAATATCGCTCCAACTATTTTATTCAAATTGATAGTCCTCAATATCAATTTAGAATATGGTAGCATACAATATTCTAGTGGGCCAAGACCTAAGATAATTCAACTGTGGCCCAACTAACCCCGCAAAACATAGTAATTACCAAGGTAGGAAACTTGCTAATTGCATCAAATGCAATTCTTGGGTAGAGGATATGGCAACTCTTTGCCATAATCATCTGCATGCTTCTGGCCCTAGACGCTCTAAGAATCACCAATCAAGCCTGACCCAAAACCTGACATGATAATAATGCACCCCGCTTGGGCAGAACCTACATTATTACCATCACACTTTCACGAGATAGACAAAGCACCATACTTGGGTGTAACCTATACTTGGTCGATCAAGCTTTTCATGTTTGCCGCTTTTAGAAAGCATAAGACTTGATATTTTATTTTAGGGATTTTGTATTTTATACATATACTTTATCCAATCACCATATATATAGTATGCATCATATATATGTTATATCCCACAACAAAATCATGCAATAAATGAAAGCAATGGTTATGGCCAAACTAATGTAATTCCTTGGAACCACAAGGAATTACCACAACCTAGGTCCACATCACATGCAAAACCTATTGTTGATGAAGATCTGTGCTTACTAATCCGAGTTGATCAGTTCAATCCTTGAACCGTTTATCTCTCCTCTTATACGGTCTTTTGGTTGCCTCACTGGTCGTCTGGATATGTCACTCCACCATTGTTGACTTCTCCAGTGAATTGGTTGGGTCCACCAGTCGATCGGTTCAGCTCGTCCACTTGGTTCTCCTTGGTCCTCCAGCCGGTTGGCTCATCTTTGGGATGCCATCTTCTTTGTCTCAACAGGAAAGTAAACTATCCTACTATTACATATTATAGAAAAACCTCAAGTTACATTCAAGGGGACCAAATGTAGGAGAGAATTAACTTTACACTGGGAAGATAAGATAGAGGCTCAGTGTGCAAACTAAGATGAAATATGATTAACCAATCACACAACCATGCATGGATAATAGGGTTTATAGGCCATAACTATGGTACATATCCACAACCAAAACTAACTTTTAGGGCAACACATGTAAATTTCATATACATATATATATATAGGAGTGATCTAGTGAGAAACATTATATAGTAAGAGCATGAGAGGCATTTGAATAACCATAAAGTTATAGATTTTCTTTCAATATCCAACCTTCTGAATGGGAAGAATATCATCGTATTTACCTTCACACAAAAAATCACTGCAATCCAATATTATTTACATGTCCATATATAGAATATATGTATTTTACATCCAATGATCAGCCTGAAATTCAATATTGAACGTTGAAAATTATTTGCTTGTTTTGAACGCAATACAAGTCCCGTGATGATGAAATTTTGTAGGAAGGTAACTAATAAGGTATGTTTTTAATCCATATAGTTGGATTATGAAAAATTGATCGCTATTTCAAGTTATTTAAATGCCTCTCATGCTCTCACCAAGATATGTTTCTCACTGGATCGTTTTCCTATATATATATATATATATATATATATATATATATATAGAGAGAGAGAGAGAGAGTGTGAGTCAGGCTAGAATACACTCGAGTGTACAGATAACGTCGTACACCCCAATGGTGTTTGCCTATCTGGACCATGTTTTTTCAAAATCTAATCCATTGATCTTCATAGTTACAATAATAATAGGCTACATACAAAATTTGAGCTCATTTGGATGAGTGTGAGTCACTCATCCAAGGACAACAAAATCGACACACAAAACTAATTTGAAATACATGATTTTTACCTCCTTTAGATGCACGACCTATAAGTGTCCAAATGAGCTAAAATTTATTATATAGTTTGTTCTTATGATAATTAAGAAGATCAATGGTTTAGATTTTTCAAACATTTATTGCATCTTCAAAAATGACTAAGGTGTACGGTGCCTCCGGTACACTCGAGTGTACACTATCCTGACTCTCTCTCTCTCTCTCTCTCTCTCTATATATATATATATATATATATATATATATATATATATATATATATATACATATATATATAGAGAGAGAGAGTCGGGCTAGAATACACTCTAGTGTATTCAGAGCAGAATACACTCAAGTAGTTTTTCATGATGCAATATTTTTTTCAAAAATCTAATCCATTGATCTTCTTAAAAAATCTTGTGAATAGCTCATAAGCAAAATTTGAGAACATTTGGACATTTATAGGTCATGTTATAATGACCACAAAAATTATGCATTTCAAATTAGTTTCGCACATCGATTTTTTTACCCTTGGATGAGTGACTTGCACTCATCTGAATGGGCTCAAAATTTGTATGTAGCCTAGTTATAGTATAATGGTGAAGATAAATGGTTTACATTTTGCAAAAAATAGTCTTGATATGCAAACACACTCAAGTGTATTCGGAGCAACAAAATATATATATATATATAGAGAGAGAGAGAGAGAGAGTCATGCTAGAATACACTCAAGTAGTTTTTTATGATGCAATTTTTTTTCAAAAATGTAATCAATTGATCTTCTTAAACATCTTGTGAATAGTTCATACGTAAAATTTGAGCACATTTGGACATTAATAGGCCATTTTATTAAGCCCAAAAAAATTATGCATTTCAAATTAGATTCGCATGTTGATTTTGTTGCAGTTGGATGAGTGACTTACACTCATCCAAATTGGCTCAAATTTTGTATATAGCCTAGTTATAGTATGATAGTGAAGACCAATGGTCATTTTGCAAAAAATAGTCTTGATATGCAAACACACTTGAATCTATTTGTGCGATCTATACACTCAAGTGTATTCTAGCCTGACTCTCTCTCTCTCTCTCTCTCTCTCTCTCTATATATATATATATATATATATATATATATATATATATATATATATATATATATATATATATATATATATATATATATATATATGTATGTATGTATGTATGTATGTATGTATATATACACACATATATATACATATAGATACAAATATATATGTTTATATATACATATACATATACATATATATATATATTTACATATACATATATATATGTACATATACATATATATATGTACATATACATATATATACATATACATATAAATATGTACATATACAAACACAAACACACACACACACAGATATATATATATATAGTTTGGGATTGTCGTTGTATTTGATTGGACAAAAAATCATTCCCATTGTATGCAATAATGGAGCGATAAAATCATAATCTGATCATATTGATTATCTCAAAATATAGTACATTGATGTGGCTTTGGTACCACTATAGGGAAATATGGCAAAATAGGCAGATAAAACAAAAAACATGTATCTATTGTATTTCCCATGACCAATGGATTGTGTAAATAATTATAAGATGGAATGAATGGTTTTAAGGATATACCTGGTCCTGGAGCAAGTCCAGCAACATCTCCTTGTTCGATGTGCAACTCTAACTTCTAGTTGCAATGGGACTCATCTGACTGCTCCTCCATAGACAAAAAAACTCAAACATCATTGTCCGCAATAGCTCCTCATCACTGACTACTATCTGAATTTGTCCTCTTTACTGATGGGAAAAGGTCACCTGACATCTCGCCTCTAGAGAAGTCCACATGGACCGCATAGAACTCATGTCGTCATGTTAGAATGGACATGAAGGAGTTATCCCTCCCGTTGGCATACTAGTCACCAACTGGCTCTCCCACAACAATGATCCTCAGTTGTTCTCTCCCTTGCTAACCCTCCCTAGTCGTGTAGGACTTTCATGGGCTCTCTTGGTTATCACAACTAAAGATACTAGTATAGATATTGCCTTTAACGTCGGTTAAATAAAACTTTTGACATAGGTTTGCAAGCAACACCCAAGTGGGTGACACTAAAAGTAGATGCCTTCAGTGTCAGTTACAAAATAGATGACATAGAGTCATCCCTGATTGCAACCAAAAAAAGAACCGCCAGTAGTGGGACCAAAGGCGTCAGTTATTCATGCAAAATCGATGCCATTCTCCATCCCGAACAAAAAAATTTGGCCCCCGATTAGACCATAGTTGTTGGTTTTCTATAAATAATTGACTATGTTGACCTCAACTTATTGACGGATTTTTAGATAACCTAAAAATAACCAACACCATTAGAACAAAAGGTATTAGTTTACTATTATTAACTGACGAGTTGGACATTCATTCTCAGTTTTTTCATTTAACCGACGGCTATGTTTTGTTTTTTTTCTTATCAGCTTGTAGGCCTCCTGTCCAGCTGGTCAACAGGATGCAGAACCTATAGTTATGAACTGTAGGTTTACAATATCCTCTGATTTCAGCCAACAACAGGCCACAAACCTGCAATATTAACAAGATGGACAATATTATATATATCATGTGATTCACACACATGTATAAGCACATTTAATTCATTCATATGATTCACACACGTAGATACATGTAGTTCCATTCATTCCTCCATTTCATATTCACACACATGTAGCAACCTACAATTCCATTCATTCATCTCTTTCACATTCACATACATGTAGAAGCACATTCATTCATTCATCTTCACATTCACACACATGTATATAGATAAGACAATTCAAAAAAAATCATTCAGACATGTATATATAAGTGTATCTTTCAAAGTTTAACATGTCATCAAATACAAAAATAATATTATGACATCAAAGTTTAAAAATGTCATTCGTTATCATCATCGTCATCGTCATTAGTACTTCAATGATAATAAAAAATTCCCTGCGCTTTGAAGGTTTTTGCCCATTGTTCTCTTATATCATCTAATTGCTCCATCGTATAGGGGCTATGTACATATAATAACTTTTCACCTGTAGTGAAGTCACTAGTTTTAAACACTTGTAAAGATAATTACATATATATATAATTAATAAGATTGATATATTTCATATTATCTAATGAGACTATATAATATCTATTGTATGTTATTGATTTCCAGTGCATATCAGACAATTAGGTCTATATATCGCATCACGTAGTATGCACATGCCCAGCCATTGTCTTGTTTAGCACACTATAAATTTCAACATACAAAATGTTAATAAATAAAAACAAGCATAGTTCATATAAATAATATATACATTGAAGTCAGGAAACTACATTCACATTCTCCCAAACAAATGATTTATTCTTTGTCTTACATATGTTTCCTCCTATTTTCTTGAAATCTTTTAAAGCCCTACATGTTAATGTAACACATTAAATTACATTACTAAATAGTAATGTAATAATAGATGTTAGCAGATATAAATATGAAAAATTTATCACGTGAATAATGGCCTTTTCATTATGTGTCCATGCAAGTCTAGTTGCTTCCCCTCAGGATATAGATAATAAACAATGAATGTCTTGGGTACAATAACTAGTAACTCCCAATGCTTACCACTAGAGATAAGAAAGTTAAAAATATATAACTCAAAATCTACAATAAAATATAATTTTCTTAAGTCCAAATTATAAGCAAAGTAAACTTACTTAACATTGAATGGAGCTATTATCATGCTCTTCTTTTTTTACCAAAATATTTAAAAGTGACAGAGTAGTATAAGGTAACTAATGAAGGGTCTTTATCTACAAGACTGATCAAAGATGGAACTAGAAATTCCACATGGGTAAATGAAAATTCTTTACAGATCTTGTGTAAGTGGCTGCAAAACATATATTATGTATGCATTAATATATAAGAAACCAGATCACTGTATATAAAATAAGGTATATAGATATATAAACAAGATCTCACCATATCTATAGCTCTATCATATATGTATTCAGCTAATCGTATCTAAACAACTCCAAAATATCTTGTATAAATATGGTGTTATCGTATGATTGGCCTACAACATCTTCCAAAATATAAACATTTATAGGACAATGTTTGTTATGTTTGCCTATCCATATTGCCATACCCCTACAATTAGAACCTATCGAGTCGTATAGGTCCTTTGGAAGTCAACTAGATACTACAGGAGTAGGTGGAGGTGGAGGTGGAGGTGGAGGTGGAGGCGGAGTTGTATATACATGCTAACAAATTAACATAATGTAAATTTACCATACAAGATCAGTATAGAGGACATTTGTTTCGGGCCACAATATCACTCCACCTTCTACTTCACCAAGCATGTCAGCATCTGGGCGGTCATATGGCAATGGATGTCGCCTCCAATGAGGGAACACAAGCCTCGGACTCACACAAACATAACCATCGGGTACTGGAGTGACATGAATCGTGTGCCCTGGAAGGTGTGGGTAAGGCTCGGTCTCTACAACAATGAATTATTTGAATCTTAGACGGCATGACCTCAACCCCAAAAAATTTACATAGAGTATGTTATATACATATATACATAAACATATCATCTTGAAAAGACTAGATATTGTTTCATAAAAATACTTAAGTGGACGTGCTAGGTGGTGGGTCGACATGATTACTCCAAACCACCTCTACCTTAGGGGAAGAGTGGCACAATACAAGTAATGGCTGAGTGGTAGCCTGAGACGCCAGCCACTTGCTCATTGCTTCATGGAGTCTCTTATCAAGTGCTTCCTCGACTCCCTTATCAAGTGCTTCCTCGACTCTCCTATCAATTAACTCATTTACATATACATGGACAAAAGAAATGCTAGCTTTTGATTATTGAATTTCCTTTGCAATAGTATTCTAAAAAAGAATAGGTTACCTCATCTTTTGAAAATCTCTCTTTTGGGACATGTTTGCATTGTAGTGGAACGCTTTTATGCCCACACCAGCGCCTGCAACCCTTACACATCTAGTATGCTCTGGGTTACTAAGAGAAATTGTCAATTCATCCCTTGTGCCCTCAAGGATGAATTTGCCTTGCTTCCTCTTCTTGTGAAGCTCCCGCTAATCGCCATCAATAGAAATTGGTAAGTAAACATAACAATCATCAATATCGATTGCTCTAGGAGTTGAATTTTACCATTTTTGCAGCCGCCTTAGCAATTGCAGGCTTGGTTATATCTCCTTTCTTATTTTTCCTCTCAACTATCCACACAGAATGGCGAGGTAAAGTTGCAAGACTAATAGTAGAGGACTCACCAGTCTCCTAAGTAGAAACAGACTTAGCAGTAGCAACAACAGCCAGTAGTTTTTGGTGAATGCCTGCATAGCCACTTGGACCCATCGTGTGGTCATGCACATTTAGTGCACGTCTTTCTCTTTGAGCATCGTTGATAGCCTTGTTAGTTAGCACATTGAATTGGTTAGTAACACTAAAGGTCAATCGTGAATACGTGAATTCATAAGAATGTATATTAATTAAATTGGGAGTGTTTCTTAATACCTTGAATTCATTGGTATTTCTCTTGGCAACAAACGCCTCCCAGACCTTCGGGTCCAGGTGGTTCCATTGCACAGTGGCTGGCTTCTTCTTGTTCTCACCATCTCGTATGTATAGTCGGGTGAGATTTGTCCTATAGTTCCTTTGGAACCTCCCACAGCACTGCATCACCTTTTTGCGATGTAGGCTTTCATCCAGTTCAAATATACTGTGCAAAATTTCATATATTTAATAGACTAGTATCCTAAAAATTAGTATTCTATAAAATAGAATTGCAAATGATAATAACTCACACATAGTTCTTTCCATACTAAGTCTTTCTTCCCTTTATGATCTTTATGCCAAGAATATTCTAAATTAGGACTACAATGGCTATGAGTAAGAACCCCAAGATATGAAATAAATGAGTTGCGGTTCACTCCAACTGGATTTCCTACATGATCAAAATCCACAGCCAGTTTTGGTCCATTGCCCCTTTGTTGTAGTAACTTGTTCATCATAGTGATGCCCCTCACTTTTTCAAAAAAAAATTGCTTCTCATTAAGTGCCACAAGGTTTTCAAGAGGTACATCCCCAATCTTAAAATTGACAAAAAAACACTTATAGGATATAACTTATAAATGGACATATAGATAGAAATATAGGATATATTTTAAAACTTACATTGTGAGGCGGCGCCTCATTGATATCCTCACCCTCACGGTAATCATCATTATGATCATCATACCCATGGTCATCCATCTAAAAGTGTCATTAAAAAAACCATACATTAAACATTTAACATAACTAGAAGATAATATAACCTTGTAAAGTTCACATTGATGTAACATTCAAAAAAATAAAACATATAAAAAAAATAAAAACATGCCTCTAATACTGTGATCTTTTATCAATTAACATTCCTTTGGTGTGATCTCCACGCACATATAAGTCATTGTTCGCTTCAATGTTTCGTGTTGGCAACCCAACTGAGAATGGACTCGAGTTATCATACTTATCATAGTAATCTTCTTCATCTATAGGATCTTCAATGAACTATCTTTTACCATGAAGAACAACCAGCCATTTTTCATTTGTAGGATCATCGATATAAAATACTTGTTTCGCCTGTGATGCCAATATGAATGGTTCACCCTTCTCGCCAATCTTTTCAAAGTTTACTAATTTGAAACCCAATTCATCCACTATAACTCCTTCGGTGTGAAACAAGTATATATTAGGGATTAGGGATTACATATTAATTTAAGGGTTTAGCATTGAAATATTAGGGTTTAGGGTTAAAAGATATAAAGATTAGGGCTTAGCATTAAAAGATTAGGGTTTACGGTTAAAACATTTGATTCCAGGGTCTTATATATATATATATATATATATATATATATATATATATAACAAATGTGTACCACCTATCCCATTCTTGAACACTGAATCTCACTAGTAAGTGTATAACGTGTATTGGGTTTTCAAGATAATTTTGGCAGCATTTCCCTGTTGTTCTCCAAGTACACTGATGTGCATGGGCAAATGCCCACCAACATATGTACTTAGAGAAAAAACGGGGAAGTGTTCATGAAACATCATGAAAACTGAATACACATTATACACTTACATCTTAAGTGAGATTAAGTGTTCAAGAATAGTTCCAAACTGGGGACTATCGAAGATTTACTCCTAATGAGTGAATCTCAGATGGGTTTCTAGGCCAACAATGTACAAGTATGTTGTCATTCCTATACCAATGATCCTAGTTTCATCATTCATATCCTAGGTTGATTTACAATAGCAACATCTTGGTCTTAATCATATACCCTAGTCTAGGTACCATATTATATAAAATTGATTTCAACATCTCCAATGTACATGCATGTTCATCATGAAGATAATCATTACACACAAATGTAGGTATCGTATCATTCATAATTGAGAAATATAGTTAATACAAGATTAGGGTGAAATGTGTACAAGATTAGGTCTCAAATATAGCAACATGCACATTAGGTCACATTTCATTTGGATTAGTTTATCAAGAGAGAAAGCAAACATTATCATCATCAATCTACATCATACAATATGGATTCATGTTGGTTGGATGTATCACCTATATGTAAGTATCCTATCATTCATAATTGATATCAAAATTTATAAACTAGCTCATTCATTATCATCATCAATATACATCATATAATATGGATTCATTTAGAGGTTCGGGTGACACATAAATACTAAATTAGAGAACAAACATTAGGGTTTTAGAGATCTAACTGAGGAGATTTAGCTGGCAGAATTGGTTACTGGCTACTACTAGAGGCTGGTGGCTGGAAGCGGTGGCTGGAGGCTGGAGGAAAAGAGGGAGGAAGATCACTAGTTGGAGGAGGCAGAGCAGTTGGAGGCGATCGACAGAGTGCGGTGGCAGAGGAGCAGGAAGATTGGTACTAGCAGCCAACTGAGTAGCAGGTGGATCTAGGCAGTAGTGGTGTGTCTCCGACGTCCTCTCAAGTGAGCAAAGGGAGAAACATCGGTGGGGATAGTTGGAGGATGAGCAATAGCCAACGAGCAATGAAGTGACGGATGGAGAGGAAAATCGCCATAGACATAGCTCAGTCGAGAATGAAATAGAGAAGGGGAAGAGGCTGGTTCACATGGGTGCTATTAAGTTAACTATAGGCATCGATTATTACAAAAATCGGATGCTTAAAACCAATAGGCGACAGTCACACATGAAAACCTACACCTATCTTCAACTATAAACAAAAAACAATTTGCACCCGGCCAAGGTGTTTATCGTCAATTTCTAGATACAACAACTGACATCCACCACATAACTTGACAAAAAAAGTTATTCTTGAGTTACGATCATAATTGTCGATTGCCAAATAAAAACCGACGCCGAATAGGCAAATTGGGGGAAAATATTTTCATGGGGACAACGCATGAACACACATCCTCGTCGATTCTTTGGTAAAAACCGACGACATATGAGGGGATAAATTTTGCCTCGTGAAGGATGTTTAGTTGTCAGTTCCTTGTCAAAATCTGATGACTACTTAGGGATAAAAAAATTCGTGGGGGCTTGGTGTGAAACATATATCGTCAGTTTTAGTACAATCGACACCGAATTGAAAATTTTGGAGGCAAATGTTTTACCTGGAAAATTATATTTCGTGGGTGATTTTAGATGTCTGTTTTTATGTCAACAAACCGACGTTAAAGAAAAAGTGATACCCGTGTATTTTATAAATGGGCCGACCTTCACATATAGGTAACAGTTATCATTTTTAGCCGACGTCGTAGTATAGCGGTATCGGTTTTTTAGTTTTAACTGACGCTATCAAATGTGACGTTATATGTCATTTTTGTACTAGTGAGAGGAAAAAAATTGTCACAACAGTTGATTCCCAATTTTCTGTATTGTGTTCTGGAAAGCCCCCAATATCCCTCTATTTATAGAAGGGGTTTGGGTTTGGGTTCCCAGTTTGTGCATGAGTGGAAGGGACCAAAAGATCTTGAGTTTTCTCAACCTACGAGCACTGAACCGGTCATCTGGCAACCCAGACGGTTGTATGGTGTGTGAGATGATCATCTCGTACTATGAGACAATCATCTCATACTGTGAGGTGATCTTTTTGTAGTTCCTAATCACATATGAATTTGGTAGTTTGTTTCCAATTAATGTTAAACACTAATTCCATGTATCAATAGGATTAAAAATCAAAATGATCAAACCTCCTCACGAATATGGGAATGTTACTAGAACCTTCCACCGGCCCAACCAAGCCGGTAGGTTCACTAGGTGAACCAGTCGTATCTCTCTACTAGAGTCAATCGGTTCACCCAGTGAGTTGATCGATTGGCACCTATTTCATGTTGAACTTCAGCCAATTCAGTTCCAATCAACCTGACACTCCAAACACATGTCTTATCACATGACCCAATTGTTTGGCACTTCGAACGGCTGTCTAACTAAGTGAATCGATCATTTGGTAGTGCAATCAACTGATTTGTTTCATGAATTGAATACCTAAACACTTTAGTAATCAACTCAATCATCATTTAAGATTAGACTCCTCTTTAAGGTTGAGACCTATGTGTGTGACCCTATAGGTCCCATATTACATTGGTAGTGAATGTCCATAACAACTTATGACATCACAAGCAATAAGCGGTGCCTAATCAGACATCATTGCTACCCAAGTAAATGTAAAGGTGGAGAACAACTTCAACCTACAATTTATGTTTGGTGTTGAAGTGTTTGTATATTTCCTTTGTCACTAATATCCAGATTGAACTAGAGGCATGGAGTAGTCATCCTCATTATTATTCAATATTTTTCTTGAACTAGAGTAGACTAAATGAGATATGTGTTAGCCCAATATCACATATAGACTCACATGTACATGTCCATGTACTTCTCAGTCTCGCTAATCAAGAAGCCTAAGATATCATACTCCCTTAGGAGAGACAAATCCCATTTATATCACTCATAGTCTATCCCCATGTGTCACAGTCATCCAATCATGACCTTCATAATAACTCATATTTTAGGATTACGTTTGATGATGTCAAAGCATATGGAATGACATGTTATGAGTGCAGCAATTTCAGGTCTAGGAACCACAACCACCACGATCACGGTGAGAACTGACTATGACTTCCACTATGATGGCTTCCACATGTCAGTCTCACAGTGGGTCTGTTCGGTACACTATTCCCTAACGTGTATCTATGTTCTTGGTTTGATATCTCCATATCATGAATAATGAGACTTTGTCATCAACCAACTTACACTCTGATCTTATGTGTTATTGTTGTCTATCTACCTTCCAAAATACCAATGGATCAGGGACATAATGAGAATGCATATACTATTAACATATGTATGATTTCATTCTTCCAAATCACAATCTTGAAGACATATGTCATTGAGTAATATCATTTTCTAGACATTTATTTGTTACATCATTATCTCATAACTGAATTAAATAGAATAAATTGGAAGCTTGACTTTATTATTAATCAAATCATTTACATTTATGCCATTACAATCATCATATAATTGACTCTCTGGGCATACATACCAGCATATATAAATTGTTCACTTGGTCCAACATACCACAACTTGTTACATATCATAACATGTTAACACATATACAAGCCATATATGTACAACCATGGCCTACTGCCAAAATTTGTATAGGTATAAAAAATCTACAAAACGCCCCAAAGGACTTGAGAGTACAAGGAGAACACATAGGACTCTACTATAAATCACTAGTAGCATATCCAACCTTCAATAACTACTACTCCTTTTGCTACTCAGCCTCAAGCACACGATCTCTACCTCATCATGCACGACCACCTAAAAGATGTGGAAACTCAAAGAGTGAGACCACCATCCCACTGAGAGATATAACTCTCCCCAACATCTATTATTATCACAGATATGCTAAAGAATGAAGATAACATTATTATTAGGCTAAGAAGATTCAGATAAATGATATGAATAAAGAAACTAACTTTGTTTAAGAACTTTAGGCATCTAAATCTGAGATGTAGAACATCTTATACTTTTAGAAGGAATATGAAGAACATGTATAACAGTTGATTTCTCTTACCGCATTATAAAATCAACTAATTAGCACAAAATATAAGACAAAGGGTCATCCATTGTGAGTCATGTTTAACCCTAAGAAAATACACTACATGGTTGTATTATGTCTTTTATTATGCCATTAGGAGATGAGGTATACCACTCATGCTCCAACTGACCACTACTAAGTTGAAACAGTTCCATACAAATCTAGGAGGATCCGGAATCCTATGATCTAACACACCCTCAATCAATTTGAGTCTGCCGCAGTGACATATAAAGTCCAACAATAAAACAACCATGCTGCCATGGCATATAGGCACAACACTAGAGAAAACTAAGTTACGACTACAGCTGCACTCCTTCCAAGGTATGGCTACATCCATACTCAAAACATATCATATATATACTAAAAGACATCACTGATGTATGGCCTCTACTACTCTCCTACCAGGGTATGGCTATAGCCAATCCTATGAAATGCATATACTCAACAATATATGACTCTGAGCTTCCACTAAGGGAGAACCCATTTCACCATCCAAAAAGTAATGACATTGAAGATGGATCTATGTCACATTACAACTACATCATTAGGCTTTCACTTGATTATTTAAGAAAATTGGGTATCTTTTAGAATCAATCAAGTTACAATGTACAAATCCTAAACAAACTCTACAAAGATATGGGTATGTTACGACTTTAGAAGATATAAAATGTATGAGGTAGGAACTTGTCACATCATCTCTTGATATCTCTACCATACGAGGCCATTAACATCATCACATCACTAAGATATAAAAATCCTCATTTCATTACTAGAGGGTATCACCTCTCACTAGTCATAAAGCCTATGCCAGGTCATAAGACCCAATCACATAGTTCTTGCACATTATCATTCTCTCATCATGCCTCATAAAGGCTCATAATCATCACCATGTGTCATGTCAAACAATCATAGCAATCAGTAGCTATGATACTTATTACACCTATAAGGTTAGAGTTACACAAGTAGGAGAGAGAAAACATAACCACTTGCTATTAATTCAAACAAGCTTAGCAAGTACTTTATACACTTGATAATTAGTGTTAGGATCTCTCATATAGTCAATTAGTGTTTCCAATTCAACACTAGTCATTAACCCCAGGCACATCATCTCCCACATTCTTGAAATGCATTAGGGTTAAGCATCACACATGTCATGATAAGTTAATCATCCCGACCAGTACTATGTTTTGACCATACCAGGAAACAAGTGTAGCGACCAACCTCTAAAGAACATGTGTCGTGGTCAACATGACTTGCACATTGTAGATACCACCCAAAACACAAGGTTTAGTAACCCCTACTTATACATGTATCAACCATCCACTAGGTCAACACTTGTTGTGACCAAGCAAAGCAAAACACAACATATGTTATGACCATAAGTGAACCATGTTGTGACCAAACCAACTAAAATAGGGTGTTATGACCACAACACCACCCTTAGCATCGACCGTCACAATACCAAACATAGTAACACCCACAAAACAAACTAGGGTTAGGGTTGTTGTGATCACAACCTACCCATTAACCAACAGTAGTGACTGCAACATGGGTAAAACAATGTACCGACCCACATCCAAAACAAAACCATTTTGACCAAAACATGCCATGGTCGGTAGAGACCATCAACTAGGTCAAAACAACTCCAAGGAACCAAGGAAAACATGCCAACCAAAATAGGTGCATATCACCAAGAAGTCTAAATGTCACTAAGGTAAAAACTTCCATGAAAACATTGAGCATCAAACCCTAAAATGTTCATTACCAAGATTATCAAAAACACCATTCTAGGAGAGATAAAACCAAACCTCAAAAACATGTAGAACTGATCCAAAACCTCATTCAACACATGATGGACAAACCATAAACATGGTGAAGAAACCAAAGGTCAAGGCACATGTAAGGAACATCGACTCATCCTATAACATACTGAAATCTCCTATGTACCTCTTTGTACTCTTTTCTATAAGCTTTGACCTTCATTTTCGTTCCAATTGTCCTTGGTCTTGATTTAAAAGAAATTAAGATGGTTATTGGTTAAATGTTTCCCATATATTCTTATTTCAAGGTTGCATGCACAAATGCCTCAGTTAGAATTAGATAATGGGTTTAAAATGCAATTTCACCTTAAGAAATAAAAAGGGATAAAATAATTCGTCCTAGAAACTTCTAGTGTTTCCTAGAATATGAGAGATATGAAGAAAATCCGAATTTTGTAAAAGGAAAAAGATAAATGTAATAATTAATGGTAATATGAGAAATTATGGATAAAGAAGATAACTACAAAGATTTTTGCAATAAATATTATAATCTGAAACCATCATGATAATTTGATAGTTTAATTCGTTTCCTTGAGAAAAGAGTAACTTAAGGGTCAAGTATTATTTAAAATGAAAATATTAATAACATTATCAATAGAATATAGGAAATATGCCAATAAAAAGAAATAAAATACTTAATGCTCTCAAATCAGGAAAATAACTTTAAATTCGTATTCTAAACATAAAAATAAGCCTATGTGCAAATTTGCAACTAATTTGGATAATATATGAATAATGAG
Organism: Alisma plantago-aquatica; assembly: GCA_963693085.1. Lineage (NCBI taxonomy): Eukaryota > Viridiplantae > Streptophyta > Magnoliopsida > Alismatales > Alismataceae > Alisma > Alisma plantago-aquatica. The sequence continues at coordinate 1,295,845,708 of OY856410.1, read as the reverse complement.
AAAAATAGGAGAGAGAGAAAATGTGTAGAATGTTCTAATTAATTTAATAAATATAAAGGTAATTTCAACTTGTGAAGATAATTGCAAAATCGTGTTCCAAACCTTTAAGGAGACTTATGGGTGAAGTTACATTAATTTTAGATAATGTTATCACCTCTTTTGAAGGAGGAAAGAGAAAATGATATATTAATTATTTAACCTATCAAACTTTCTCAAAATGAACAACTAACTCCATATTTGGATTCTACGCGTCGAAATAAGTCAGGATATAAATTTTCATAATTTTTGGGCAACGTTTTAGCCTCCAAAAGAAGAAAGAGAAAAACATTTAAAATCTAATAATTTTAATTGACTTTTGCTAAGGGATATTTCCCTAATCTAACGCGAGATCAGACGGTCCAGGTTCTTTTGTGGACCCGTGTCCACCGATCCAACGACGCACGGTCGTCTTCTACCTTGAGTCGGATTAGGCAACAGATTTAATTTTTCGTTTTCTTAAAATCGCAATATCTTGAGATTTACTCAATGATTTTCCTTGATTTTTGTTGCGTTGGATTCCTTGCGAGATTTCGCATAGGATTATCCCAAACTTTTCGAGCTTTGACGCGTATTTGTGAAACGCCCAAAGTAGCCGCCGGCCACTTCCCCTTACTCCTACCCACATCCTAGTCTAGGGTTCCTTGCCTATAAATAACTCAACCCTCGCAACCGTCGACGCCCTAGCAACTCGATCATATCTTCAATTTGGGTTTTCTTGGACGTTTCGACCCCCAACGAGCAGCCGAAGGTCCCAAGCTTGCGGCGCTTCTCCCTCTCTACTCCGTCATCCTCGGTTCGAATTAGAGGTACCACTGAATTCGTCTCTTCTTTCTCATTCTTTCGACTATCTGAACGCAAGATTTCGTCGTGTATAGTGATTTTGCCCAAAATCGGAGCCAAGCTCCTGTTCTCGTCGATCGGGCGAGAGGAGGAAGAAGATGGGTTGGCGTTTTACCGTTTTGCCCTCGCCTTTCTTCTTCTCTGGATTTCTCACGCGTGGGCTTTTGGTCCTTTCGCCACTCCGCTCGACCGCATCGCGCAGCTGGTAGCGAGCGACCGCGGGTCGCGGGTCGCCGCTGCCGAGCGCTCGTCGCCGCTCGGCCATCCAGCCTTGCCTACGTGGCAGGCTGTGATTGGTCGAGGTTAAATAATTTTTATAAATTATTCTGATGGTCAAAAATAGAAAATAAATAGTGTTTTGAAATCAGGAAAACGGGATCTATTTAATAAAAATATTTGTGAGATCTGATTTTGAGGTTTGCGAAAATGTGTTTTTAAAATCGATTTAATTTTCTTAAAAATCACTAAAATTAACCCTAAGAATCCATATTTCCAAAATATACAATATTATATGTTATTTTGATCAGGAAAACCTAACTAAGATGTTTATGAGGTTTTTGAAGTTTGAATTGAGAGTTTGTGCAAAAAGTTAGTAAATTAGGGTTTTCAATCTTTTAAGTGAATACATGTAATTCTAATATATGAATATAATGATGTATTAGGAAGTTTGGGTTTATAGTTCGTGTGAAGAGTTGAAAAAGGGAAACTTAGGACACCTGTGGCCAAGGTATGTGATTAGTATGTGTTTAGTATGAGTTTTTTTGCGCATCTACCTATCAGTTGGGAAATATTTCATCCAATACCTAAATTTCTTCTATGAGGTTTAACTTGATCTAAACCATTGAATTCTTGAAACCTAAATGTCTTATTTGCCTCAAAAGTAGATATAGTATTCTCTTGTTTGGGTATTCATACCCCACTGCCATGATATATATTCTTTTGCTTATTCTTGCCATAAATCTTTTGTTAGCATGAAATTAAATGTTCTATTTAATTTTTTAAGTAGTGGTACTTATGTAAAACCACCCATAGAGGGCATGTATAAAATCTCCCTAGGGGAATGTTTATTATTCTCCCCATTAAAAAAATTGTAGGTGATTTGGAAATGTTTATAATTCTTCCCTCACCTAAGGTTAGAGGTCCGGTAGGTGCCTCAACCCTACTTAGTTAGATAGACATATTAAATGACATGCGAAAACCTTTAATTACTTTGTTATGGCAAGTTCTCTTATAAAAAACTCATACTCTTTGATATCTTCTTACACCAAATATCTAGTCCAGTTTACTTGTTACAATTTCCTTTGCCTTTGATAGATTGTTAGTGTAACACATACTTTTCTTGTTTTCCCTCTTGCTGGGTGTCTTCCCAACCACCCAGGTGTTGGTGCTGAGCAAGGAGAAAGAAGATCTTGAAGGAAGATTCCTTTGCTGAGATCGTTAGCTTGACAAGAATGATGGCTAGGTTGCTATAGCTAGATCCTCTATTCTATCTTATCTTTTCTTTTAGAAAGTAATGATGTAATAAACTATAAAGCCATTAGAAGGCTTGTTATTTCTTTCTTTCCGCTACTATTGACATTTTATTATGTATCTGGAGTCATGCTTATTTATTTGGAATATTATGCAATCATCCTCAAAGTCTAAATTTTTGTTAAAATTGTGGATGTTGTATTTCCTTTAAATTTTAGTAGAGAGGTGATCTCGCCTCTTTACAGCATGGTATCAGAGCCTCTAGGTGACTATTAGGGCATGCAGTTGAGGTAAGGGTGTCTAGAAAGGATCAGGGCATGGGGCTGGCAAGATTTTCCTCCGACCCACTAGCTTGGCATACGGGGACTCCCGTGCCCATATGATCCGGCCTGGCCTGCGCCGAAATGAACTGCCCGAAATAGTATGCTTTTAGGCAATAGCATTCTAGTTATCCTTTTCTCATCTCTATTTCTTTCCCCCCTCATCTATGATTCTTTACTCCTGAAAATTTAATATGTTAACCCTAATTTCAGGAGAGGTGATCTGTTTGACAACACCAACCAGGAGTCCACCACTGACAACCCCGACACTCCTGCGACTCCTGCTGTTAACCAACCAACCTCTGGTGTTCCTGCCTTCACACCTGAGCAAGAGCTGGCAATGTTGCGACAGCTGTTGTCCTCCACCATGATGGGACAACTCAACACCATAGCTGATGTTGCCTCCAAGCCGAGGGAGTTCACCCTCACTGACTTCATCAATATGCAGCCACCCTACTTCAAGGGAGAGAGTGAGCCTAACATGGTGGACAAAGCTGATGACTGGGTGTTGGCCCTCGATCGGACCTTCGAGGGTATGGCTTGCCCTCCTCACCAGAAGGTTCAGTTTGCGACGTACGTGCTCGATGGACCGGCGCGTGTTTGGTGGAATGGTGTTGCCCGCACTCGCGACACCTCCTCCATGGAGTGGACTCAGTTCCTGAAGTTGTTCAGAGAGAAGTACATCTGCCCCGCGTTCCTGAGGAAGAAGGAGGCTGAGTTTTACAGTCTCAAGCAAGGAAGCATGAGCGTGGACGACTATGTTCAGAAGTTTCTGCTGTTAGAACGTTACGCCACCGACCTTGGAGCTGACAGAAGAGCAACCTTGTTCTTGGAGGGCCTGAACTACCATGTTGGTCGAAGCCTCGTTCCACAACTGCCACTCTCATTTCAACAGATGGTGGACAAGGCTCTCGTCATCGAGTCATATCTGGGATTCCAGGCTTCCAGTAGCTTCAACAACAACAAAAGGAAGAATCCGGACCAGCATGAGAACCGTGGTCGTGATCACTGCAACAGATGCAATCGCTACCATCCTCCTGGAAGATGTCCCGCCAACAATGCACCTACTCGTGTTGGCAACCGTCCTCCACCAACCTGCCATGAGTGTGGCCAGGTTGGGCACATCCGACCCAACTGCCCCCGTTTCCAGCAAGGGCAGAATAATGCCCCACAGCCGCAACAGCCGAGACAGAACCCTCCACCGTGGAACAACAACAACAATAACAACAACAACCAGAACCTGCGGCGTCCGCCTGCTGAGAGGTGGAATGGGAGAGTGTTTGCTCTCAATGCTGAAGAAGAAGGTGAAGCCAATGAAGTGATTGAAGGTACACTACACCTCAATTTGCATCCTTTAAAAGCTCTGTTTGATTCTGGTTCCTCCAATACCTTCATATCTAGACAGTTTGCCTCTATGCTTGAAATCGAAACTGAGTTTATGGATCATGTGTTAGATGTAAAAACTCCTAGTGGAAAAATCTGCTCCTCGTACCTCCAAACTCCTACCTTGAACCTCTGTATATCCGGAATAATGTTTCCCACAGTTTTTGTCTTGCTTGATATGTCTGTCTTTGACATCATCCTGGGTATGGATTGGTTAAAGAAGTATAAAGTTGTTCTATTCTGTGAGGAATCCAAGGTTAGTCTGTTCCATCCTGATGAAGGAAGAGTGTGTGTCAAGGGCAAGAAGCAAGGAGAACGACAGTTCGTCATCTCTGCCATCAAAGCCGAAAAGCTCGTCTCACAAGGGTGTAGAGCCTTCCTAGCCTCCATAGTTCTCGATGCTACACCTCCTTCCCTAGACCATGTTGATGTGGTGAAGGACTTCCCAGATGTCTTTCCTGAGGAGTTGCCCGGGTTGCCACCAAATCGCGAGGTGGAATTCTCCATCGAGCTCATACCTGGAACTTCACTGATATCAAAGCCACCTTACCGCTTGGCTCCTGCTGAGCTGGCGGAGTTGAAGAAGCAGCTTGAAGAGCTTCTTGACATGGGTTTCATTCGCCCCAGTGTTTCCCCTTGGGGAGCCCCTGTCCTGTTCGTGAAGAAGAAAGATGGCTCTTTGCGGATGTGTATGGACTACCGCATGCTCAACCAGGTGACAGTGAAGAATCGTTATCCGTTGCCGCGCATCGACGACCTATTCGATCAGCTGAAGTCATCCACCGTGTTCTCCAAGATGGATCTGCGAAGTGGCTACTACCAGATGCGTGTAAAGGATGATGATGTTCCAAAGACAGCGTTCAGAACTCGCTATGGGTATTATGAATTTATGGTCATGCCTTTTGGTTTGACTAATGCCCCTGCTGCGTTCATGGACCTGATGAACCGAGTATTCCGCCCATACCTTGACAAGTTTGTAGTGGTGTTTATTGATGACGTTTTGGTTTATTCCGAGACGTTGGAACAACATCGTGAGCATCTGCGGATTGTACTCAACACATTGCGAGAAAATCAATTATATGCAAAATTCTCAAAATGTGAGTTCTGGATAAAGGAAGTGATGTTTCTTGGTCACGTGATTTCTGTCGGCCATATAGTTGTTGATCCTGCAAAGGTAGAAGCTGTGACAAAGTGGAATGCTCTGAGAAACCCGTCAGAAATCCGTAGTTTCCTTGGTCTAGCTGGTTACTATCGGAAGTTTATCAAAGGGTTTTCTGAGTTGGCTTTACCTTTGACCAAGCTGACTCGGAAGGAAGTCAAGTTCACTTGGACCCCTGAATGTGAGGATAGTTTTCAGAAGTTGAAGATGAGTCTGACTTCTGCTCCAGTGCTTGCTTTGCCTGTTGAGGGTATACCCTATGTCATCTACACTGAAGCATCCCGACAAGGCTTAGGGTGTGTTCTGATGCAAGATGGAAATGTGATCGCCTATGCTTCTCGACAGTTGAAACCTAATGAAGTTAATTGGCCTATGCATGATTTAGAGCTGGCTGCCATAGTTCATGCTTTGAAGATCTGGCAACACTACCTCTATGGAGAAAAGTTTTAAGTCTTTTCTGATCACAAGAGTTTGAGATATCTGTTGACTCAGAAGGATCTGAACTTGCGACAATGTAGGTGGATGGAATATCTTAAGGATTACAATTTCACCATCACCTATCATCCTGGTAAAGCAAATGTCCTAGCTGATGCTTTAAGTCGCAAGAAGGATGTTGTTTGTGCTGCTCTGAGATGTTCTGTGTGGGAAAACCTTGAACATGTGGCCAGTTGGAAACCTCAACCTGTCGATTCAGTGGATGAAGATAAGTTGTGTCTTCATATGGCCAGTTTGACCGTTACACCAACCTGGATCTCAGAAGTCGTGACTACACAGTTGGAGAGTTCAGAGCTTGGGGAGTTGAAAGCTTTATCTGAGAAACCGCAATCTGACTTCTCTGTCGGAGTGGATGGTGCTATCCGCTTCAGACAAAGGTTGTGGATACCTGATGTTGGTGATCTGAGACAGAAGGTTCTGAGTGAAGCTCATGGTTCCAAGTACACTATTCACCCTGGCACAACCAAGATGTACAAGGACTTACAGCGAAGTTTCTGGTGGAAGAACGTGAAAAATGATATAGCTTTGTTCGTAGCGAAGTGCTTGACATGTCAGCAAGTCAAGATTGAACATCAACGACCTGGTGGTCTTCTTCATCCTCTTGAGATTCCAGAATGGAAGTGGGAGAAGATCACAATGGACTTTGTTACTGGTTTCCCCAAGTCCAAGAGAGGTTATGATGTTGTTTGGGTGGTGATTGATCGGCTTACAAAATCTGCTCATTTCTTGCCTTTCAAAACCATGTATAAAGTTGCTGAGATGGTTCAGTTGTATGTGGAGTGGATAGTTCGTCTGCATGGTGTCCCTGCTGTGATAGTTTCTGATCGAGACCCGAAATTTACTTCTCGTTTATGGGGTCAGATTCAGGAAGAGATGGGTACTGATCTGCGTTTCAGTACTGCTTACCACCCGCAAACTGATGGTCAGTCCGAGAGAACAGTTCAGATTCTGGAGGACTTACTTCGTGCTTGTGTGATGGATTGGGGAGGTGCCTGGGATCGGTATCTACCATTAGCAGAGTTTGCTTACAACAATAGCTACCAAGCCAGTATTGGTATGCCACCTTTTGAAGCTCTCTATGGTAGACCTTGTCGTTCACCTTTGCACTGGGATGATGTTGGTGAACGTTCCCTAGTGAAGACTGATGACATGCAGATGATGCTTGAGAAGATACAGTTGATAAAGAAACGGATGAAAGCTGCTCAAGATAGACAGAAGATGTATGCTGATAAGAAGAGGTCTGATGTAAGCTTCTTAGTGGGAGACTATGCTTTTCTGAAGATCAAGCCTATACGTTCTATTGCAAGATCTAAAGTAAAAGGCAAGTTGAGTCCTCGCTATGTTGGACCATTTGAGATCTTAGATAAAGTGGGGGATTGTGCATATCGTCTAGCTTTGCCTCCTGCTTATGATAAGATTCACAATGTGTTCCATGTTTCTGTGCTGAGGAAGTATGTTAAGGATCCGTCTCATGTGCTCACCTTTGAACCTGTGGAGATTAATGAGAATCCGACTTATGAAGAACTACCTGTGAAGATCCTTGACTCCCGAGTAAAGCAGCTGAAGAATAAGGAGATAGAGTTAGTGAAGGTTTTGTGGAGATACCATGGTTTAGAAGAAACCACTTGGGAGTTGAGAGATGAGATGTTACGTACTCACCCTTCCCTCTTTGTATGAGATTTCGGGGACGAAGACCTTTTTAAGGGGTGGAGTGTTGTAACATACTGAAATCTCCTATGTACCTCTTTGTACTCTTTTCTATAAGCTTTGACCTTCATTTTCATTCCAATTGTCCTTGGTCTTGATTTAAAAGAAATTAAGATGGTTATTGGTTAAATGTTTCCCATATATTCTTATTTCAAGGTTGCATGCACAAATGCCTCAGTTAGAATTAGATAATGGGTTTAAAATGCAATTTCACCTTAAGAAATAAAAAGGGATAAAATAATTCATCCTAGAAACTTCTAGTGTTTCCTAGAATATGAGAGATATGAAGAAAATCCAAATTTTGTAAAAGGAAAAAGATAAATGTAATAATTAATGGTAATATGAGAAATTATGGATAAAGAAGATAACTACAAAGATTTTTGCAATAAATATTATAATCGGAAACCATCATGATAATTTGATAGTTTAATTCGTTTCCTTGAGCAAAGAGTAACTTAAGGGTCAAGTATTATTTAAAATGAAAATATTAATAACATTATCAATAGAATATAGAAAATATGCCAATAAAAAGAAATAAAATACTTAATGCTCTCAAATCAGGAAAATAACTTTAAATTCGTATTCTAAACATAAAAATAAGCCTTTGTGCAAATTTGCAACTAATTTGGATAATATATGAATAATGAAAAAAATAGGAGAGAGAGAAAATGTGTAGAATGTTCTAATTAATTTAATAAATATAAAGGTAATTTCAACTTGTGAAGATAATTGCAAAATCGTGTTCCAAACCTTTAAGGAGACTTATGGGTGAAGTTACATTAATTTTAGATAATGTTATCACCTCTTTTGAAGGAGGAAAGAGAAAATGATATATTAATTATTTCACCTATCAAACTTTCTCAAAATGAAAAACTAACTCCATATTTGGATTCTACGCGTCGAAATAAGTCAGGATATAAATTTTCATAATTTTTGGGCAACGTTTGAGCCTCCAAAAGAAGAAAGAGAAAAATATTTAAAATCTAATAATTTTAATTGACTTTTGCTAAGGGATATTTCTCTGATCTAACGCGAGATCGGACGGTCCAGGTTCTTTTGTGGACTCGTGTCCACCGATCCAACGACGCACGGTCGTCTTCTACCTTGAGTCGGATTAGGCAACAGATTTAATTTTTCGTTTTCTTAAAATCGCAATATCTTGAGATTTACTCAATGATTTTCCTTGATTTTTGTTGCGTTGGATTCCTTGCGAGATTTTGCACAGGATTATCCCAAACTTTTCGAGCTTTGACGCGTATTTGCGAAACGCCCAAAGTAGCCGCCGGCCACTTCCCCTTACTCCTACCCACATCCTAGTCTAGGGTTCCTTGCCTATAAATAACTCAACCCTCGTAACCGCCGACGCCCTAGCAAATCGATCATATCTTCAATTTGGGTTTTCGTGGACGTTTCGACCCCCAACGAGCAGCCGAAGGTCCCAAGCTTGCGGCGCTTCTCCCTCTCTACTTCGTCATCCTCGGTTCAAATTAGAGGTGCCACTGAATTCGTCTCTTCTTTTTCGTTCTTTCAACTATCTGAACGCAAGATTTCGTTGTGTATAGTGATTTTGCCCAAAATCGGAGTCAAGCTCCTATTCTCGTCGATCGGGCGAGAGGAGGAAGAAGACGGGTTGGCATTTTACCGTTTTGCCCTCGCCTTTCTTCTTCTCTGTATTTCTCGCGCGTGGGCTTTTGGTCCTTTCGCCACTCCGCTCGACCGCATCGCGCGGCTGGTAGCGAGCGACCGCGGGTCGTGGGTCGCCGCTGCCGAGCGCTCGTCGCCGCTCGGCCATCCAGCCTTGCCTATGTGGCAGGCTGTGATCGGTCGACGTTAAATAATTTTTATAAATTATTCCGATGGTCAAAAATAGAAAATAAATAGTGTTTTGAAATTAGGAAAACGAGATCTATTTAATAAAAATATTTGTGAGATCTGATTTTGAGGTTTGCGAAAATGTGTTTTTAAAATCGATTTAATTATCTTAAAAATCACTAAAATTAACCCTAAGAATCCATATTTCCAAAATATACAATATTATATATTATTTTGATCAGGAAAACCTAACTAAGATGTTTATGAGGTTTTTGAAGTTTGAATCGAGAGTTTGTGCAAAAAGTTAGTAAATTAGGGTTTTCAATCTTTTAAGTGAATACATGTAATTCTAATATATGAATATAATGATGTATTAGGAAGTTTGGGTTTATAGTTCGTGTGAAGAGTTGAAAAAGGGAAACTTAGGACACCTGTGGCCAAGGTATGTGATTAGTATGTGTTTAGTATGAGTTTTGTTGCGCATCTACCTATCAGTTGGGAAATATTTCATCCAATACCTAAATTTCTTCTATGAGGTTTAACTTGATCTAAACCATTGAATTCTTGAAACCTAAATGTCTTATTTGCCTCAAAAGTAGATATAGTATTCTCTTGTTTGGGTATTCATACCCCACTGCCATGATATATATTCTTTTGCTTATTCTTGCCATAAATCTTTTGTTAGCATGAAATTAAATGTTCTATTTAAATTTTTAAGTAGTGGCACTTATGTACAACCACCCATAGAGGGCATGTATAAAATCGCCCTAGGGGAATGTTTATTATTTTCCCCATTAAAAAAATTGTAGGTGATTTGGAAATGTTTATAATTCTTCCCTCACCTAAGGTTAGAGGTCCGGTAGGTGCCTCAACCCTACTTAGTTAGATAGACATATTAAATGACATGCTAAAACCTTTAATTACTTTGTTATGGCAAGTTCTCTTATAAAAACCTCATACTCTTTGATATCTTCTTACACCAAATATCTAGTCTAGTTTACTTGTTACATTTTCCTTTGCCTTTGATAGATTGTTAGTGTAACACATACTTTTCTTGTTTTCCCTCTTGCTGGGTGTCTTCCCAACCACCCAGGTGTTGGTGCTGAGCAAGGAGAAAGAAGAGCTTGAAGGAATATTCCTTTGCTGAGATCGTTAGCTTGACAAGAAGGATGGCTAGGTTGCTATAGCTATATCCTCTATTCTATCTTATCTTTTCTTTTAGAAAGTAATGATGTAATAAACTATAAAGCCATTAGAAGGCTTGTTATTTCTTTCTTTCCGCTGCTATTGACATTTTATTATGTATCTGGAGTCATGCTTATTTATTTGGAATATTATGCTATCATCCTCAAAGTCTAAATTTTTGTTAAAATTGTGGATGTTGTATTTCCTTTAAATTTTAGTAGAGAGGTGATCTCGCCTCTTTACACATCCTCAGTTAGAAATTGAGTGCATGAAATTAGGGTTTAAGAGAAAGAGTAATCCACATAAGAATACTTAAAAGTCATGAACCCTAGATGATAATAACATGATCTATAATCTTGGTATCACGTATTAGAGATTAGGACAGCAACATGCAAGCAATAATATAGTGCAATAATAGAAGAGAGGAAAGTTGTATAACCTGCCTTAGGATGAAGGTCAAGCTCTAAAGCTACTAGCTACAAGAGAGAAGAAGAACTTCAACTTGGATCTACTCCATGGCCACAAGGTCACCACAAAAGATAAGAACATACTAAGGTCAAATTAAATCTCAAGATGAAGATAACTCAAACCCTAGGCTGACCAAAGAAGACAAAAGAAGAAAGGAGAAGAGAGGAAGCTTCATCTCACTTAGGTGCTACAATGTTCAAACCATTGTCTCCAACCTTTGTGAAGAGAAGATCCTCAAGATAGCCACCATGGTGATCCATAGTCTCACAACCAAGAAGGGAGAAAGGAAGGTAGGGTTCCAAAGGAAAAACATGATCAAAGATATAGAACCACTTGCTAAGAAAAAAGATCACCAGAATCACCACAAAGAAGATTATCAAGCCCAAGATCACCACATGCAAGGATGATCAAAAACCAAAGCTCCAAGATCAGCACCTTCCCAAGCTCCACCAAGCTCCAAGTCCAAACACAAGGATATGAGAGGAAGAAGAGAGAGCTAAAAGTATTTCTTGTATGTGAAAGAGAGATCATATATATACATGGCGTAGGAGGGAAGTAAGGATATAGGGAGTCAAGAAGTTGGAGCACCACTAGGACACTTGTCCCTCAAAAGATCAACCATGCAACCAAAGACATGCATGCATTGAAGGTGATAAAAACAAGGTGGTGTAGCGACCATTGGGTCCATTTCACCCTCTTGTGGTCGCAACAACCCTAGGATCACTATGTAGTGACCACTACATACAGCTAAACAAGGCAAGGTTTCTACACAAAACAACACTAGGAACCCTAGACACTAAAAACCAAAGACAAGGTACCGTGGTCTCAACAAACCTCAACCAAGGAAGGCATTTTTGTTGCAACACTCCCATGGTACAAGAACATGTCACTACAAGGGTCAACACTCACAAGGTCGACACCATCATCAAGCAAACCCTAGCATCATCAGGGAATTTCACATCATCAACCAAGGTCCAATAAGGCACCGCTATGCATCAATCTCTCTCTCATGATTCCTTGGCATAAAAGACACAACCTACATGTGAAAAATTGTAGTATTAACCCTCAACATGGGTAAATTGTAGCTTTGTCCAAAACAAGAATATATAGCTCAAACATCAACCAAACAAGACCTAATTGAAAACATAGGCTTGTCACATGCTATTAAGGAATTCAAGAGATTACATTAAGGTTCAAAACATCATATTAGGCCAAAAAAAAATGATTAGCTAGACAACTAGGTCAAGAGTCTTACAATTATGGATCCTTAAATAAAAACCCATCTTAATCTAACACACAAACAAACTTACTAGTGAAGCAAGAAGAAAACCTAGTACTTTTTTTCTTTCCTAAAAAACACGTGTATCATCTTTGATGCACTTTGTTGTCTCACCAACCATACTAGGAACATGCCCTACAATCTTGAATCTAAGTCGCACATCTCATATCACAAACTTATCAAAGTGTATCAAAACTATTCATATCATCGTGAATAATTCAAAAGTTACATTTAACATAATGAACTAATCGATTATTAAAATTAATTGAAATAATTTTCATAATTACAATAACTATGTTATATGGAGATTGAACTTAAAGAATGTACAAAAAAATATGTACCTTAAACTAGTTTATACATTATGAATTCAATCTAAGATAACAAAAATATAAAACATTTCGCTATATTAACAACCCACCCTACACTCTAGAAATGTGGTAGTCCTGGAAACACTAGTATGAACTACTTTCTTTGGTATTAAATATTTATCATCTTAGCAAGGGAACACTCAACACTAATCTATGTTATTATCTAGGAAGATTTTATCATCTCATCATTTTTGGTATCTAATAAAATAAGTGGGACAACTATGTAAGAGTCATAAAGAGTCCTTATGATAGGAGAACTTACACCAAGATATATATGCATGTTTTAGCAACAGATAATGTGACACTCAGTAAATCATAAGTATATGAATCATATACATAATAAAGTATATGAATGATATACTAAATATTTGTCAACAAAATGATCTTTACTATGTTACAAGATATCTTGTATTGTCATCTCATTCTACCATAATAATCAATCCAGCCATATCAATCATTTCAAATAATTTAACATGAAATTAGTTATAGTTTTCAGTAAGCCACTTATAGATATTCTAGAACAAATCAAGATTGAGGATAATTCTTATACCCTACTCAACAATATTATATCTAAGATTCTTTCCCTAATAAATATGGTGTGTACCATCCAAATTGCTATCTTATGATTGTGAAATATCTAAGCCATTTTTCCATGCCAAGTTGGTCTAGGTACAAAATGGAGTGGATCATCTACACAAAACCTAGATAACATCAGGTCTGACCTCAATACATACTTCACTGTACTTATAATATCGCATTAATCATATCCAAATTACAACATATCACATGAAGAACATTTAAGTTTGTATGGAAGAATCAATATACAATAGAAGATCCTATGGCCTCTATCTATACTCATATCATAAGTAATATCATGACATCGATGGGTCCATACCTTAGATGTATTCTTTGTGACCCTCTATATTAAACAATTATGAGTCCACGTTCATTCTCATGACCACTATATTTCAATATGAAAACTCATTTCCCTCCCTAAATTCTCTATGATGGGGAAGTTCTACACTATACAGGGAATACATGATATGATTAGAGAATCATTATTACTTAGTTTGGTTACTCATCTTACATGATTATTTGACAAAAAGATAAATTATCATGATTAGTATAACTTTCTTAGAGATTTTTAGCTCATTATTATTATGTATAGACAATCAAAAATAAAAAAATAAGAAGTAAAAATATAAATGAGTGGTAAAAAGGGTCTCTATGATTGCATGAAACCTTATATTTCCTCAAAGACATTCAGTGCACAACCAATAGGCATCATGGCCTTCACTATCACCATGCTCATTACAACTTCCTAACTAATGATCATGATTTGGACAATATGTCTTTTATGCCACTTATATTCACATGATAACCCTAAAAAAGGCCTGAGAATCATTTTAGTTAATCACTTTCATGAGCATAACTAATGTAAGGATGACACATGGTTGAACTGTAATCTCATAATTGGATGTTCTCACTAAGAATCTCATAGGAAAATGAATTACATGTTAGGAGGGTAAGTGTTTATACTACTAGTATAGGAGGATAGTTAGATAATAGATTTTCTTATTTTACCACCCAAAATTTATCAATTTTTAAATCAAAAAGTTCACATTCAATTTTCTAGAGTTTCTCAATGATCGTATGTTCTATGAAAAAAGTATGAACTTTTAGAGTACATGTGACATACAAGAATATATCTATTCATGAAACCCAAACACTACATGAATTATCCAACTTTCCTTCTTATTTAATGATTCAGTTAAATAATTATAGCATTAAAGTGTGATATTAACATCATGCATCAACCTCAAGCCACAAAGCACCTACCATAACACATCAATCTTATTGCATATGCCTAAAAGGTTTGGACCTCATGCCATCAAATTCATGGCATCGACCTCATAGATAAAACCTAATCCATGCTTCTTGGAGAACAATTTACAGTCGACATGCCATATGAAACATTTGATCCACAATTTTATTAATAATTCAACATGATCATCAATTCTAGTGTCATTTTAACATAAATATAACTATATTATTATAAAGAATCAAAAATATCATGATTCTTAATTACTTTATAACATGTAATCTCAATAATAGGTAAGGATACCAACTCATTTATTTCTCAAATAATTCATTTTTATCATGAAATGAATAATTAGAGTGTCATTTAGCCAAAAATGATCATATGTGAAAGAAAATTTGTATAAATCTAATTTAGGAAGAATTATGGCATTTAAAACATGTCAAGAACAACAAACATGGGTATAGAAAAAAAATTAACTAAAATCTCCAAATTTTTCACTAATTTCATGCTAAAACTTGGAGTGACTAAAAAGAGATACGATTAAATAATTTTTTCACAAATGATTTTATTTTATCCTGAGTGAATATATAAGAGGGATTATTATACTTGCCTATATATTTCCAACCTATATGGTTAGGAAAAGGGTCCCTATATTGATTCCTCAGAGATCATCCTAAACATCCTCAAATATTAGATCTGCCAAGGGTACACCCTTGACATTTGTTGAATGATGTAAAACATGATTTGCGGTCTAGAGGGTTCTATTTAGGTATTTATAGCTTTTATAGTCATTACACATTTGATGTTATTTATATTTTAATATATTAGAAACACAAGTTGCACAACTTTCCAAGAAGTCGATCATACTTCCTTTCTCAATGGGATCACTTCAATCAAAAGTAGGGGTTGAAGAAGTAAAGGATGGGTCATTTCCCATAAGTATGCATGTATTGTGACATGCCAATGTGTCTGATGGAGCCTACTTGGGAGAAGTTAACTTACGAAGCAAACTTTCCTTTATTTTCATTTTGTTTCATTGATCAATGTACTCACTTTGACACCAAAAGTTGGTCCAACTTTGCAATGGTAGGATGACTTATTAAAAAGGCTCCCTGAAGTTGTTCTTGTACAACCAAAACACATTTAACCCAATATTATTCTTAATGCATTAATATCAAATTAATTCTTCAAAATCACTTTTTTCCAGTACTGGTCAAGCTAAGATGTGAGTTCATTGTCCATTCCTCTTGTTTTTCATATGCACTCAATGTTTTCTAATTCTATTTCCTAATCAATATTAGTTGGAAATTGACCAAAGTATAAGTGCACCATAAAAAGCATTAATGTGGGTTATTGCATATTATTGTTTTTACCATTTAAAATTAATCATGAATAAGTCATATAATTAGATAGGTCAAATGTGATTATAGCATACAGAAGGAACATTCTATCAAAATTCTCCTCTACATTAAGGGTTTCTCTCAAAAATCCCAAATCAAGGATAGATATCAACAAACCAGTGTTTGACTCTCTCAATATGTTTTGTTTCAAACTGTCACCATTGACATATATTTCTCATGGTTTTTTCTTCTTAAGCTTCCATTGATTCATCCTCTTTGTTTGAATCTAGGTTCCAGAGTCTTATATGTTTTCTTACGTAGTAATCTCATATAGTCATCATTATGGTTTTGGAGTTGAGAATGTCAATTTTCTTGTTCCCTAAACTTATTCCATTAACTTATACATCCTTGAAACAATTTGTTTTCATTTCGTAGGTGAATCATCATCAGACAAGCAAGTCCATGTTTGTCTTGCTTTCTCTCTTGCTAACGATCATATTTATTTTATCCTAGTTTTAAGATGTCCTTTCAAATAAAGTTTTTATTCCAATACCATGTCAACTTTACATACATTAATTTTATTCAAAACATGATTAAATCATTATTATACTATTACATTTTTATAACAAAAATATATTCTCTCTGAATTCATCTCTATATTTCTCAATGACATCCAATTCATTAGCCAAGGGTATCCTACATTTAACAATAACATTGCTCACTTGGAGCTACTCTAACTAGGGAATTTCATCTGGATGGTGTGTCCTTTATGAAACCCTAATCAAAGGTCAACCTTAAACAATACCTTAGAATTATTAGAAAAATAGTTTATACATGATTCATTTAAGGATGTCATATGATAGCACTAATTTCAAATATTTAAAGGTCTAGTTGATTATATCTTCCAGAAAGGCATAACATATTAGGAGGGTCATGATTTTTATTAATAGTATAGGCTGATTTTACATAAGAGAACTTTATTTTAAACCACTAAAGACTACCTAATAATTAAAATAAATAGAATGGTATATTTATCTTTCCAATGTTTTATCATTTATTATATGATATTTGAAAATTTTATGAACATTTGTTTTTGAGTTAGAAGAGACATTAGTCTCCCCCTCCCTCAAATAGGTTCCAGAGCCTGGATGACCCAAGAGTTGGTAAATACAATGTGCAATAGGGGGATTCAAACTCGGCTCCCCCAGGGAGGACAATCCAGACCGAACCACCTGCGCTACACTGGCTAGGTCATTTTATGAACATTTAGAGCACAAGCGTCATACATGAATATCTCTATCAATAATCCTTAAGAACTTCATGAATTATTTTACTTTTATTTGTATTTTATTATATAATGATTAAACATTCATTTTTTCTGAACATGGCATCAACCTCATGCATCAAGCCCATTCATCAATATAATGTGTCAACCTGAATTCATCAACCTCAAGGAATAAAACAAAAGACATCGACCTCATGGCCTTGATCTAAAGGATCAAAAGTAGGGATTTTACCTCATAGATAATCGCAATTTGTGCATCTTTGTTAACAATTACATTATCCTTATAACATAAGAAATCCATGGTTTTAATGACAATTTAACATATTCATACAATTGCATGTTAATTACACTTATCTAAGGTATTTTTTTACAAAGAATCAACAGACACTTTGATCTTGATATATGTATAACTTGTAAATTTAATATGTGGGAAGGATAACAACTCAATCATTTCTCAAATATTTAATTTTTCAAGAAATGTATTAGGCTATCTTTTAGTAAATAATGATCATGCACAAAGGAAAAGTTGGTATAAATATGAATTTAGGATGAATGGTCACAATGGAAACATGATTAGAATAGGAAAACATGAATATAGACATGCGAATAAAAATACCTAAAGTGTGCACTAATTTCAGCCCAAAACATACAATAACTAGAAGGAAATATGGTTACATATTAAGTTACAATTGATTTCTGCCTTATTATTTTTTAATATATAAAAGGGATTAGTTCACTCATCCAAAGAACAAGGCTCTTGTAGCTCTACATACAAAGGATTAACGATTTCTCCAAAAGCTTCATCAAGAGGGTTTCCATCACAGTCTTGCATATTATGTCCATCTCGATCAATGAAGGGGACAAGAGAGAAATTTGTAAGAAAATTTAGGTTTTCTACAGTAAGTTTTGTAAAGATCTTGCCAAATGGTAGACAAGAGAAGAGTGTGGAGAATAGTAAAAAGAAGTAGAGAGACAACACAATATGAATCAAACCTTAGGTTGTTGGGAACAAGATTCCTAGTTGGATTCCTTAAAAATCATCCAAATGCTTATTCCATGGACTTGATCTTTTAAAATTTTACCCTCAACAACTCTAAAATAGTGTAAAATAAGTTTTGGGGTGGAAAGGAGTCAATTTGGGTATATATACCTTCTAACATCATTTAGTTCCTTTTGATTCTTTTTCATTGTTTAGGAAATACGAGCCAACCAGCCTTTGAGGAAGTCAGTCTGACTTCCTCAGTCACATGGATCTATTCATGGAATTTTGGGGTAAATGCAAACAAATATTCGATCCTTCCACAAGTCAATGAGCTGCCTCTTTCTTTGTTGTATTGATTGATGTACTCACTATAACTCCCACAGTTAGTTTGACCTCAGTGAAATTTAGATAGTTTATAGCCTAGATTCTTAAAGGCGATGTTTGACCCCAAAACACACTCTAAGGATCCCAAAATCCTAATGTGTTTCTATTACATATATATCATGTTAAGTGTTATAATTATCCAATTTTTTCTCTAAAAAACCAAGAGGCATCTATTCACCTTGATCTCCTTCATCAAGAACCTATTTCTAAGAAGGTGTTACAAAAGTAGTATTATTTAGAGTTACAAGAATAGTAAACACCATAATAGATGAGATTACAAATATTAGAGGAAGGAGAAAAAGGAGTTTTAGGAGGGATTGTAAAAGAAGATTCAGTTTTGGTGCTCTTGGGATGCTCTTTGGCTAAAGAGTCAGGATATGTATTAGCATGATGCCTCACAAACTTGACTCTGGTCTTCCAGTCCCTTCCATGAAGTTCTAGCAGTTCCTCTTCCAGTTGCCCTGACGGGTGCCCATCTCAGTTCCGGTAAGCGCGGGACGTGTTTGCACTGCGAGAGCCGCGACTTGATTGAGTTCGGCACCTTCGATTCAATCGACTCCATCTCGTTTAAGAGAGACGAATGGAGAATAGCATTCCCCTATCATCGCTCACGCTTGCTGCTCCACCGTCCCTGGCACCTGTGCCACCTTCCCCTCGAGAAATGACCTGGTTACCCAGGTTCACAGCGTTGTCGCTTGCATTTGGTCCTGATCTGGCGTCCAAGGTGGAGTTTGGGCTCCTCGACGGGCGTCTGGACTCTCTCTTGTGTCGTTCTGCCATATGGCCTCTTCCTCGACAATTACATCTTCTCTGTCTAGGTGTGGTCGAGCCTCATTGGTTGGTTTGGGCGTCTCATGTCCGGTCGGCAGTGTTCCCATGCTTGGTGACGCCCTCAGCTCTGAAACTCTCTCTGTTCACGTTGAGGCTTCATTTCTGACTGAAGAGTTGTTGAGGTGTTGTCGCGCTAGCAATGGGCGTCTTCCACCCCTCTACTGTTGTGTGATGGAATGCTCTCATGGTGTTCGTTGAAATGCCTCTGTGCAAACAGCAGCAATGGGCGTTTTTCCTGGCATTGCTGTTATGTTGCTGTGTAAACAGCAGCTTCCGAAGTTCAAGGACCAATGCAGGTCAGCATCTTGGTTGTGTGGCGGGATGATAGTTAGAAGGATCTCTCTAATCTTGGTACAGTACCACACCTTGTGGGTACTCTTAATAGATAGTTGGTGTTGTGCTAAGCATGAAGGAGTAATTTTGAAGCTGTTCTTTTCCCTCCCACGCTATATTGCTTAAACGTGCTGGTTCTTGCTACTCTTACGGCTGGCTCAACTTCTTTTCGATATGATGCTAGGGGTTCCTTTTTGGGTTATTTCACCCATTTAGAAACTTGAAGTTCTGGTAGCTGAGAAGGTCAGAAGCTTTAAGGCTAGCTACAGAAACAAAAACTAGTGTCCGTTCTATGTCAAGCTACTGTTACTACTTGTGGGTAAGTTGAATGCATGTAATAGTGGCTTGTAATAGTCTTCTTCTGGTAAGAATGTTTGGAACTAGCTTGTTTAGTTAGATTGGTCTTCTTAGTTTTGTCTTGTCTAGAAATCATGTGTTCCCCCTGTGTGGGGATTTTGATCTTTGTTTGAGCTATTTTAGCTCCTGTCGATGTAATCGGGTACTTAGTGCCTAAAGTTTTTGGATTCTATAGTAACACGCTTTTTTGACCGACCAAAAAAATATATATTATTTACGCTTGCAAATTGTCAATGATTAGACAAATTATAGTTTTTTTTTATATTGTTCTCTTGGTATTTTGATTTTCAGATCAGACCTAATAGATTCAGAAATCATGTGCGGGTCGGGTTAGGGTCAAAGGTTTTGACCTCAAAATTCATATTTTGCAAGTTTAAAGTCTAGTCAAAAATTGTTGACATGAATGATCTGAAATAAAAATCACTCAACCCGAACTCAGTTGCCACCCCTACTACAATACCTTTATTATTATTTTCTAGATCTGTATACGCGAATGTTGTGATAAGTGTTATTATCTACTCTTCCTGATGCATGTATTAGCACGTTTTAACCCAACAAGAACATGCATGTACTAGGACGTTGAAGGCATATAGGAAAAGGATCACCTGGCACCTTATCGGAATAAGCAGGTTGGCTACTTCTATATATTTGGGAACGTTAACATGAGTATGAAAGACCACTCAACAGCAGACCAGAACTTTAAGAGCATCCCTCGTTTACAATAAAACGTATGAACATAGCAAGCTGTCTCTCAAGCTATAGAAAACTGGGGTTGCAATAATCTCGAATCTGGACAAGAAACATCACATGAACGCTGTTTACTTGGCTTTTTTTTTCTAAATGAATTGAACAAAGTACAAGAAACGGTGGAGGTATATTGTTTTTCCCCCTATTTCCCATAAAGAAAGATAGGTGTACTAAGTTACTAACAAGGCTACACGTTTACTTAATACACTGAGACCTTTATAATTATAGTAAAATCGGCATCCAGGATCTAGGAATGCTTTTCTAAGGATAGAAGCTGGCGACCAGCAAGCAGCAAAACAAGTCATATATATAGTTTATTCCTAATCACTACAGAGCCAATTTCAGAATAAAGTCACAAACAAAGTCTTATAGTTTAATAGGCACGGGGCAGCAAGTATCATTGACTCGGCTGATTCAATGATCCATAAGGAAAATAGTAGCAGAGGTGAGTTTCATACTGACCACTTGTGTAATTTAATATGGACTTGTTGCACTAACAGATCATCCTGACTACTTGTGGTATGTCTAGTAAGCATTTGACAGTTTCCTTTGATAGTTGTAAGGAACATGACATCAACAAACATAAAAAAGGGCTGTAGTCTTATTCTATATATACAAAGAATACACCTAGAAGTCTGGCTACAACAATAATGCTTCTCAACTGCTTCAGAGAGCTAGCTTACGAGTCCTAATGTCCTTTCAATATTCATTATTGAGATGAATTTTATTAAATAAATAGTTAATGCATACAATAGTGATTTTGGATCCCGAATGATTTTCTGTGCCCATAGCGAAATCAATATTTGATACTCAGTAATTTAGAGGCAATAATAAATAATTAGCTATTGCAGCGAAGTGTCTATATTTTTAGTTCAAGTGCTGAGAGAATAAAACGTAGTCACCCTGCGGGTTAAGCCATTGTCGGATGCAAACAATCCTAGAGTGATGTCGAACCTAGATGAATCATGACGTAAGCAACACTTATGGCCAAATTAATTTTACTTTAGGTAAGCTGGAGTAGAGCAAGCTGTGGTTGTCATTGTCATGGAGAAATGCAGATGTTAAAGGACGTCTATGTGAAAGCTGGTGATTCCTCATTCAAGACTGGCTGATAGGTCTCACGACTGACTCCGTTTGTACAAGTCAAAGGCCTGCAATACGACATGCGGCTGGAAAACAGGGGGTTGTAGCATGGTGCATATCAAAATACACTCACACAATCACAATTTTGTACCAAATATCATTACACCATTTATTTATATGCTAATTTATATAAAGAAATATATTGTGCATGTGGTGGGGTTTAGAGCAATAAGCAACAGCCTCTGCATCTCCATGGATAGAACTCGAAACTAGTCCCAATATTGTACGATCAAAACTCGAGAGGCAGAATTTAAAGCACTAAAAAGATGAAGCTATCGAGACTCAAGAGAAATTTGGAAAATTGAAAAGATGGTAAGTTCAACATTATCTGCGGGATTAAAATTTACTAGCATTGATCTTGGTATTAGTATTGGATCAAAGGGCTCTAGAGGAGGGGTGAATATAGCTAAAAATACTCACACAGAACTTATTAGACCTTCAAGTTACTTCAATAGGAAAGATTACAAATGTGTAATTTGAGTGTAACTAAACATACATAGCAAGGATGAGAGATTGAACAAACACAACAACAAGCTATGTAGAGTGGTTCCAATCTCCAAACTAGGAGAAAGTAGTCCACTACCTAGAGAGGTCAACCTCTAAGATTTTGCAACTAATGTATTCTTATATTCCATTATAAGACATACAAGATGACCTTCCTTTTTTGGGCTAAGGATACCCAGTCTCCTTTTTAAGGACCAAAAAGAGTCAATAAATCAACCAAGGACTTATCTATCCTTTGAGCTAAAGTCTTTTACCTCTACCAGGTCTTACCCACTCTTACAAGTAGATGGACATCTTTGTCGAGAAGATCCCCTTCTTGCACTGAGTCTTTTGTCGCGAAGGATTCATCCACTCTAATATCTTCTGTCTTGACCCTCTCCTTCACCTTGAAGAAGATTTTGCACCTACTCCTTCGATTTGGAGAAGTTTTGCACCTTCTTCTTCACTTGGAGAAGCTTTCACCAACTTAATACTGAAGAAAGGGTTGGGGAAATGGAAGTTTTGAGAGCTTTACAAGACTACAATAGAGTATCTCTCTTACACATATCCTATCTCACTCATATGGACGTTTTGATTTACATATAAGAGAGAGAAAGGGGCCCTTGTGGATTGTATGCACTCAAATATATCTAGGAGCTTGAATAGCATGAAGGAGGAACCTTGTAGTAAACTCTAAGAGGTCCTATTTATAGTTGTGGATGTCCACTAGTGTCTAGGAGCACTAAGGAATATTTTCTAGTTGTTTGGGGTGTTGCATCGGATATAATTTTGAGTTTTGTAACACTCAAATAGTTAGAATTACTTTTTCTTCACACTCGTTACAGTGCAGTTGGTCGAGTTTTAATAAAGGTAACTCAACTGATTGCACTATGTGACAAAACAAATTTGAAGCATCGGTCAAGTTTATCATGGATGAAACTCGATTGATCGCTTAAATCTGATTTGTTAGTGAAGGGTATCGGTTGAGTTAGTCATGGGATAAACTTGACTGAACATGGGCATTTTCCAAGATTAATCTAAGACATCAGTTGAGTTTCTAGGAAGGAAACTCGGCCAATCATATAGCATGTGATCAATTTTGAAAAATGCCATTAGAGTGATTAAACGTTTGAATTGAGTACTCCTAATTTTTTCTCATCTTAGTTAAAAGTCATAGCATCAATACAAATGGTTACAGAAATTGTCCCTAAGAGTTTTAGGGCATTTTCCAAGAAAGTACATTTGTATTGGTTTTTACTTGAACTAGATCAAGCTAGGGCTTGATGGAAATGATCATTTTCATGTACCTAATGCCTAAAATCAATCTCAAATAAACACATTAGATACATATGAATGAATGGTTTAAGTCATCATCAAAATATGGACAATGTATAACACTTAGGTCAACATTCTCCCCCTTTTTGAAGATGAAAACCATTCCTCAACATATTGAAAAGGATTTAGAATTTAAAATTTTTACCATGTGAATTATATTGGGATACATGATTGAACAGTTGAAATTGTTCCCCCTCAATTCATGTTTACCTTGGTTTCTCTTTTTCTTCTCATGTATGGTTACTATCTTCTAAAAAGAAAAATAAACATAACACATATATGCTATTGACTCTGATTACAAGTCACATGATATTTCAGTGAATAGAGTAGAAAAGGATCACAAAGTAATAAGATTGATATCACTTATAACCCTTTGTCATATCAAAAAGATAGGGCAGTAGAAGAGCTAAAAACACATGTTTTATCTTAGGAACTGCATAAGCAACCACTGAGCAAGCACCAAATAGAGAAAATAGAGAGAACAAACATACTACAGTCATAATCAAAACATGAAACCACATACGAAGAACTCTCATAAGATGGAATCAAACAAAGAGTTAAGGTACACAAGATTTAGATTACAACAATAGTGGATATCCTCTAAAAATGAACACTATAAGCCCACAAAAAACAATGAGATGTAAAAATAGTATGCCTCAGATACAGTGCCCATATGTCTAGTACATGAAACTCTACAAATATATATACATATATATAATATATATGAGCACCCTATAGACTTAAAAACTAAACATCTAGGATATCTATATCAACGGGGTCGGCATCAGCTTAATCATCCTCTGGTTGGTAATCCTCATCTCCATCTAAAGGAACATTAGTGGAAACATGTGTAGCCACAACATCATCACCATCAGAAGATCCATCATCACTAGCAGCATCCTCATCCTCATCATCCTCAGCATCACCATCATCCATCTCTGCATCCTCAGGAGGTCCAATGGAGCGAGTAGTAGGCCACTTGACATGTTGCTTAGCCCAAGACATACCATATGCAGCTAAAGCATTTGCTTGCTTGAAGTTGGGTGTAGAAACTGCATCAAAGCTAGCAAGCAAGGTAGAGTAGAACATGGAGGTAGAGAAAGGAGTGGAGTAACACTCGGCTGAGGAGCATCATGGGAAGATCCACCATCAGATCTAGGAGGTACAGCAGAAGCAGCAAGTGGAGGGATCAGGTAGAAATGACTATATGCATAAGAAGCATAGCCAGCACTTGGATAGGGCTGGTAGGTGGGTAGGGGTGGCTGCAGGATAGGTGCATGTGTGGCATGATCTAAACTAAGTCTTGGTGGATGTGGTCCTGAACCTAAAGGTTATACTCATGTTGGTGTATCATATATACCATAAGGGCTTCATTTCACACTGAAAATGAGGCGCGGTCAGGTCTAGATGGTGGAACAGGAGTCCAGGTGGAGGTAGAAGCACCTGATGTAGTAGAGGAAGCAAGGTGTAAGGACTTCTTTATGGTGGTCTCACTGATGCAAACCCCTTTCTGGCTAGGTTTGTAGCCAAGTTCATGGAAAAGAGATATTTTAGCATGGTAAGCAAATAGACCACATATCAAGTTAGGATAGGGGATGGGTGTCAGTGGTGTTCTTCCCTGAGTCGAAATAGGTCATATGGTGAAGAATATAATGATACTGTGACATTATTCAAGAGATAGTACATTATCACAGAAGTGTTCTCTGCAATATCCATTTGATTTTTCTTGGGATGGATATTGCAGTTAAAAACTAATGGAATAAGATGATTCTTGATGTCGAGGGAAGAGAAGGATAGCATGGACTTCTTCCTATATGGGATTTCAAGTTTCTTCAAAAACTTATGGATATTGGGAAGGGTGAGCACATGCTCAAAGCTTTTGCAGAAACCTTCAAGGTCAAGTAGGTCATGGTAGTTAGGATAGGAAGACAATTGGGAAAATTGATACCATTGAAATAGGTATTCAAAGAATCATCAAAGATTGTAATCTCAGTACCATCTATCATGGAAGTTAGCATGACTTGGGTATTAGGTGGCGGCATGATGTTAGTGTAGTTCCAAGTGAGATTGACATAAAATTTTGTGACTGTCTTTGTGCTAGACATGGAATTCGTGAAGCGTAAATGCTCTACACACAAAGCATAACATGGTGAGAATTGAAAACATCAATAACCTCTTTTATCACCTCACAAGTTGCAAAATTTTGTTCAAACAATGCACTAAATGTAAAAGGATTCCTAGGAAGAAGTTCCTAATACCTATTCACAACTTGTGTGGAGATGAAAGAGATACCATCTGAGGATATGTGCCTAGGATCTATGGAGGAGGATGGAACTCTAGTTGGTCTAGAGTGTTTCCTATGGTTGGAAGTCATGGAGGTCTTATTGAGAAGAAAAGATGACCAACGAAGGAGAAAACGCAAGCAATAGGTCATCTAGCCACCTAGTTCAAGGATGGAAGAGGCAAGGTGTGAGACCCCTAACCTTGCTTAAATGATTGAACATGCTTAATTACCATAATTGAATTCTTATAACCCTAATATAACATTATGATATGTTTTGGTATCATGAGACAAGCTTGAGTTTCAAATTTGGTCCAATTTGGACATTGTTTGTGCAAGTTATGAAAATTTATGCACATTTTGAACTTTTATGCAATTTACCCAACTAAGCGGTTTTCTATTCAATGTTTCACTTGTGTTATGGTTCTTGAATGTTCTCTTATCATTCTTGATATTTTTTATCCATGGGGTTCTCAATTGTACGTTGATTTGGAGGTGTTTTCTTCCAGGGTATTTTAGGGTTTACCCCTTTATGGGTGAGCTACCTTTAGGAGCTATCAACCAATGGTTTATTTGTTTGGCTTGTAAATTCAATAACCAATGCCTAACTAGGTCTCCATGAATGGTGGATCAGATTCTTGTGTGGTTACTTGTATATCCTTAATAGTTTAAGGCCATGGATACATGGGCAGCTACATGTACACCTCATGCTTCTTCTCGACCTTATCCTCCAAGATTTATAAATCTATCCTTAAGCTCCCAAATGAAACTTTTTCTCTCTACCACTTCCCTCCTGATAAGAGCATCATCCTTACTCTAGTTGGGCATGGATCTTCTATCCAAGGAAGAAGAAGGTGTGGATCTTCTTGGTAGAAGCATCTAGGGTTACTATTTGCTTCCTTTAGGGTTTCTAAATATCCTTCTTGGTGATCTTAACATAAACAAGTAATTATCCCCTTGTTTCCTCCATTTCTTTCTTTGTTCTTCTTCCTTCTACCTTTTTCCATGTCAGAACCTTGTTGTTCCATGGTAGAAATTTCTCTAGAACTCAAGAATCTACCTTTCTTGCTTCTTCTTCTAAGGTTTTGCTTCTTTGTGGAGAAAAGTGCCTACTTGGTTGAGTTTAGATCTTAAACTTGGGTTTTCTTGCCTTCTTTTCTTAAGTTTCTTGCTGATAAAAGTTTTTTCTTCTCAATAGAGGCGAGTTTTATAACCCTCTTTACTTATATTGTTTACTATAATCTTGTTAGCTCATGTTCTTGCATAAAAATGGTGATTTAAGCATTAAGAAGCTAAACGTGTTTGGGATTTTGATATTTATGGTGTTTCCTGTTCTGTTTCCAGTTCTAGATGAACCTGTAATCATGTGCACGTTATTCCTAAGGAAGGATATGACTTATTTCAGCTTGGTATCACCACCTATGGTGCTAAGAACTTATCAACCAATGGTCCATATTAGGGTTTTTAGGTTGTTTTCTTCTCTAAACACATGACCCGGTGGTGTGTCTTCATGGCAACCTAAGGTGGCAACCAAGGGAGATGAAAGATGGTGTGAACTAATAGTTACACCTTAGGTTAGTTTTATACTCTCTTGGAATCTCAATGAGCAATGGTTTGATTTTCTAATGATGTTATCAATCAATGATGGCATTAGCTTAATATCTGATGGTGTTAAATGAATATAGTGTTGATCCTATCAACCGATGGTCACCTAAGATGTCACAACCATTGGTAGTTTAGGTCACCACAACTAATGTTGAGTCAAGTATTTAGATGTAGCTTCAATTAATCCCTAACCAAATAGTTTATTGGGTTAAATGATTCGAGGGTTAGACCTATACTCTAAATGATGGTTTTCAAATATGAACCTGATACAATGGTTAGGATCTAACACTTCTTCATCTAGTAGTTTTGAATAATGTACTTAATCCAATGGTTGATATTGTATTATTCAACATACAATGGTTTGGATTGAAGCCTATAAGTATTACATGTGAGTTCTAAGAATTGGAATTTGATGGTTTCCCTCATGTGATCAATTTCAGGAGCTTGATTGTTGACATGATGACTTGCTTAAAATATACAACCAATGATGGGTTTTGAACCCACAATCTATGGTGACCCTTTTACTTATTAAATAAGGGATGTTTAGAGTTTTATAGTGACTCTTTCTAGGTCACAACTCGATGTCTTTAAATATGGTTTGTTAAGGTGTTTACTTATGTAAATAACCAATGATCTTACCTTTTCAACATCCAATGGTTCTGGATGATATTGTGGTATGGTGATATGGGTTGAATGATGATGGAACCCATGGAGGCTTTCCTTTAATAAGATAGTCTTACATTTGCCCTCACATATATAGAATGGATAATTACCATATCATGTTGACATGTAACCCTAATGGGATATAGCTTGTTATACTTAATCCTAATGAACTCAGATGATGATGGGTAACTATGATCAGCCTTCCTTAGTGGAATAGTATAACAAGGGAGTCTCTCTTATTTTTTTGGAACGTTAGTATACTATAATCTAATGGTAACATCCTGAGTTATTCATGGATCCATACTTGAGAAAGGTATGGAATGTGTTGACGATGTTGTGTCATATGCATCAAAGATTTATATAGGGATGCTATGGGTTAAGGTTTGTGAATGAATTTTGAACTATAACTTCAATGTAACCTACCTTGATAAGCCTAACCCTAATGCTAGTAGAGAATAGTGATTAATCATGTTATCATTCCTTGTATGGTTAATATAATGATGGAGTATGCTTCCTAACATTTGATTAAACTCTAATGTGTTAACTAGTGGTCATCATAGATTTATGATTTATGCTTTCTTATGATAAATGTGTACAATGTTAGTGTTATGATGACAAATCATATAGCTTCCTTATATGTTGATATAATAAAGGAATGCTCTTAATGCTAAGATAACCCTGCAATGTTATCCTATAAACATCTTTTAGTTATATATTGCAACATCATGTTGAGAATGTGCATCACATGAGTGGTGATGTTTGTTCAGCCTTGTAGTAAGGAATGGAAAGATAACTATGAACTTGTTGGGAATGATATGATGGTCTTAATGACCTTTGGGCATGGTTAAGCCTTGAATGAGGTATAATCCTCTTATGTTGACAAGTGTTGATACCCTATGATATTGTGCTAAGGATTTATATCTTGTGATAGTATGATTATGTGTGAAGTCTCATGAATGGTAAGTGAATAGCATCATGTGATGATGAGATGAGGAACAATATGTCTCATACGTTTTATATCTTCTAAAACTGTTATATAGCAATGTTTGTTAGAGATGAATTAGTTTTTGTATGTCCACTTGTATGATGCAGCCTTAATTCACACAATTGACAATAATTAATCAAGTGAAATTCTAATCATGTAGTGCCATGTGCCATAGATCCATCTAAGTGTTATAACTTTCCAGATGGTGAAATGAGTATTCCTAAGAGAAACTCAGAGTGCATACTGTTGAGTATGTGGGGTTCTTGTCATCTTGAATCCAAGCGTTTAGGGAGAATGAGTGTGGTCATACCTAGCCCTCAATTTGAGGAAAGATGTGGTCCTGTCTCAGTGATTATATATGTGATGAGATTGGAGGACAACTACGATTGTACCTCAGATGGTAGGGTATGAGTACCCACCTCCTTTCACTAGTGTTGTGACATGTACCAAGGATGGACTAGGCTTTTAGCAGCTTAACCTTATGTGGTGGAACCGTACTGACCATGGGTGGAGAAGATCTTAGGAGTCTGTCTCTTCCTAGATCTTATATAGAAGTGATTTTGACTTAGCAGTGGTATGTTGGACTTTGAGTGGTATCCTCAAATTCCTCAGGGCATAATAAAAGATGTAATACAGTCGTGTAGCATATCTATTTAGGGTTATATACAATGCCTCACATTGGATGATAACCCTTGTTTGATCTTATTATATAGAGATGATGTATAGTACAATAAGAGATGATAGATATGCTTATGTTGTATATGTCCTCATGTTGTAAACCAACTTATATTGTCAGATATACTGATACTGATAGTTAAGATTATGTTTCTAGCTATGTTTAATATTGGTAGCCATGCCTCTATGATTAGAAATGTTTAAACTATTAAACATTCTTATGCAGATAGTTGTTCTTATGATGTTAGATCCACTTATGATGTAGATTTTTTCACTGCATTAAACATTCCAATATTTATTTCCATGTTATGCTACTAGACGTATTCATGATGTCAAAGATGCTTATTGTGATAACCTAGATTTTTTGTTATTCAATTTAGGTACATCTTGACTCATTAGATGCTTTGATGTACTCGATAACCTTCATATCACCTAATTTGATGACCTAGAATCACTTCATGCTCAATTGACAAGTTAGCTTCGATTAAATATCACCTCGTAACTATTTATGACTCTAATTATGGTTTTGAACTAAATGTCATGTTTACTAAGTATCATCAACTTGCAACCAAATTTAAACCCCTTCAATGAAATTTCCTTGCTTTAAAATTATATCATGTTGTAAAATATTCAATTATTAATCCAACGGTCCAAAAATCACCTTAATCGGACATCTAGATCCCAAGTTATGGGCCTTTGAAGTTTGGGTCAATTTCTTGTGTTTAATTTTAATTGGATTTTATTGTTTTGTGACCTGGGTTAGATTTTGGTGCACGCAGCCCATTAGTCTCCTTGCCTATCCTTGGAAAATCTAGAGTGCTCTGCCTTAGCCAATCAGGAAGCTTCAACCCATGGACCATGTTTTCTAGCCTTCGAATCCCATCACCCATGGATCACTCCCCCATCCAACGGATGTCCACTCATCTTACAGCTCCGTACTGCTACTCAGCGCAAAGGTCATTGATGCTCACCTACCCCTTGCTTTCCCTCCCCCCTTTTTGTGCCAATTGGAACTCGCTCCATCTATAAAACCTCCTCATGGGTTTCTTCCCTCTTTTCTTTTGGCCTTCGCAAACCCCAGTCTCCCCTATTTCTCTCCTTGATTCTCCTCCGCTTGTGCGGTGTCGTCGCAACTTTGGTTGGGTGTATTTGCCCTAGCCATCATCGTGACTTGCTTTTCCCTCTAACAGCTTTGATGCTCCTTCCTCGGCTTGGGTGGCAAGGCTGGGCCGGCGGTGAGGCCCAAGGCCCTGGCGGGACTCGGCTCTGGCGAGCAGGCCGGCTTTGCCCAGCCCCAAGGGATCCCTTTCCACACAAGAAAAGGGTCAGTTCGGAGGACGATCTAGATCCATATGATGAGGATCCAAGGGCACTCAGATCCCTCCTCTCCTGCCTTTGACTCACTTCCCCCCCCCTCTCTGCCACATACTCGCTAGTGCCCAATGATGGCTTGCCACATCACGACATGGTCCCCCGCCCCTCCTTCTCATGCCTGGTGGCTACGAGAAACATCCAGAGCCACTGGATCTCGTATCCATGAGCCCAAATGATCGCATGATTTTGGTAACACTTTTCCCTTTCTCCTAAGTTTTTGTCTAAAACTTCTAAAAATCATATCTTGCACATGCTTAGGCCAAATGAGGCATATTATATATGATTTTTATCCTCTCAACGAGATCTATCCAATGATACTAGTTTCATGGACTGATTTTGTTCTTAGTTCCACTGATATGCTAAAACGATCCCTTTGATGTTTGTTATATGTTTCAACCTATTTAATGCATCACATATGATCTTTAGTCTTTCATAACCCTAAAATAGTAGGAATTAACTCCATGTTACTGTGATTGAGGTCTTGAACCATATAATGTACCATAATGTTTCATCTTGGCCTTTCATGATTATCTTTACACTAAAATGACTCTTTTGTGTAATATTTTGATGCAACTTGTCTATAAATGAGGTTTTGACCTAACTTATCATCATACCATGATTGAACTTTGAAATCAGTAGATCCTAAGTTCTTTTGTGCCATGCTTGACTAGTACTTTATGCATCCTTGCCTTAAATATCTCTTGTGTACCTTGATATGCCCTAATTTCAAGTGTTTAGGACTTATGTAATTTGGATCCTTTTTCTTGTGCTAAAGTGAATCCCTAATATGAAAAACTTTCGGTTTACTTCCAAATTAGTCCTTGAATGACTTGTGTGATGTTTTGCCAAGTAATATACGCATATGCATCTTTGACTTCACGTAGCACACTTATTCCATGTGACTTGTTCTATATGCACACGTTGATTGTTGTGCCCTAATCTTGCTAGATCATCACCTAATGATGTACATGATAGCTTTAAGACTCTAAATCAGTAGAATTTTCATTCTATAGCTCTAAATCCTACTTGATTCTACTTAGTCCTTCTATGGTTTGAGAAATGTACTCTATTGCTTTGAGATTGATCTAATATGACTTAACCATAATCTAGCATGCTAAACCATGATGATGTGATCTAAATCTCATGCTTCCTTTACTCCAAATCAGAAATGATCTCATGTTTATATATAATATAATGAAGATGGTTCACTTATATCTAGGACCTAATGTTGATTAATGATGACATGCATGTTGGAAGTTTGGAACTAAGGTAGAATTACTTGGAAACTAGACATAGAGAATCATCCACATGACTCATATGATGCTTATTTACTCCAACCCTAGTGATCTAAGACATTGTGATATATATTTTACTTGCAAGGTACCCTTGGCTTGGATAATCTCTAGGATCTTACTCAAGAATCATAACTCTTAAGGTACGCTTACTCTCTTAACCCTACTATGGTATAGGCTTGTTTGTATGTATGTTCATATGAATGCTTGGCTAGTTAGTTACTTGTTTGAGCTACTTGTTCCCTATGATTAGTACGTTCATGTTGCTTGAAATATGTTGAACAAACCTCAAACATAATTGAACTTGTCCATTATACAAACCTCATGTACCTGCCTGTAATCTTAGGGTAAGGGCACAAGGTTGGGCGCCTTACTTGAGATGTCAAGATATATGGACCATGTCAATAGAAGTGTTGGCTAATCTTGAGCACCCTTATGGACCCTTCCAATGGGAAGTTGGTCAATAGCCATGATATGTTGTTGAGTATAATAAAAAATACACTTAAAACACACTTTGTATAAACGATTATTGTTAAATTTTCACGCATTGTTTCTACTTATTGCTTATATGATGTTTCTATCCAAGCAACTTTTATACAACTCTTAAACTATTTACATGCCTTTTCATAGAGTACTTAATGCTTTAGCATTAATATATTTTGTTTATCAAATTTGTAGTTTCTAAATGAAGATATGATGCCCTCAAGACTCTAAGCTCTAAAATGCAATACAAATGGGTATAATTGAATCTAGAAAAGAGTACATATCTCTTATCTCCATGGTTAGTATCTTGTTATCTCTTTCGTCTTGTTTTTAATGCTTTTACATATATATTGCATGTGTGAAATATTTTTCTATTCTATGAATGGACACACCAGTCCACTCGCCTTTGGCTATGTAGCCATTAGGAGTGTGGGATTGGGGTAACAAACAGTTCCATGACAAATGGTATCAGAGCTATATAGACATGCTTCTATATGTGTTTAAGGCATATCACCTCTTAAGAACCCAAGAAGGACTAAAAATCCTTTCCTTCAAGTTTATCGAGCCTTCTAGAATCTCATCTCATCTCTTCCTTAAGGACCACCTATGCCACCCAAGTAGTTGATGCTTAGTAAGTCTTCTCATCTCCTTGTGTGGTTCTTCTATCATGACTATTGATCACATGAAATCTTGATTTTGGGTAGCTTATGCATGGGAAAATTAAAACTCATTTGAAATCATGAAAGTTGACTAAGATAATAATTCCATGATCTGATCTAAAATGAAAAACCCTATTTTGTATAAGAAAGTACTCTTGGAAGTGTTGTACTCATGTGCTTATTTGTTAACAAATAAGACTTAAGTTCTTCC
The DNA here is from genome assembly GCA_963693085.1 of Alisma plantago-aquatica. Lineage (NCBI taxonomy): Eukaryota > Viridiplantae > Streptophyta > Magnoliopsida > Alismatales > Alismataceae > Alisma > Alisma plantago-aquatica. The sequence goes on along the minus strand of OY856410.1, from coordinate 1,295,811,913 downwards.
CATGTTTGAGGTAAATTGATAATATGGTGATATAAGGTGGAACTCATGTTTTACACCTCATGTTTGATGAGGTCCCTATTGACTAAACATGTGTTTCTCTATTGTTGACTAAACCTCAAACATAGTTAAGCAAACTTTTCCCTATTTGACATGTACCATGATCATGCCTCAGGATGGCCATATATTTAGAACCCTAGATCTTAATGTGAAGACTTGAAACAAGAGGAAAACCCCATATTGACTATTAATCCTCATTGTAGACCCAGTTTGAATGAAATGATGGATCTAGGCTTGTATCTTGCACCTCCATGCTCAAAACTCTTGAGTACTCAATTTGACTTCTCCATTTCTAAAATCTACCCTTACCTTGATTTTGAAAGGAAGTGGATTCTATTATGACCTTGAATTACAAAATCTTGAGATGTGGTCGCCCTATTATGGTCTTGACGTTTGACTCGTGATCTTGTAAAATATGATTTGGTAGTTGATACTCACCCTATTCGGATATTCTTGATGACTCACGATCGATATGAACTAATGTGCTATATTAGGGTCGTAGTTGACTTATGAATCCCCTAAACGAGGTCACATCCCTATTTTTACTACCTCGAAATTCTCACCTTGTGGGTTATTTAGAGTTTGGAAAGGTTACCCCCTTTCATATTGTTCTGGTTTCTTGAACTAAGTCTCTAATAGGTCAAATCCATGACAATATTGATACTCAATCTTGAATCTTGATTTAATGATGATTTTGAAATATGATGATGTTCATTATAGTTAGTGGTGAAGTTCCTAGAAAGACCTAGGTCTAGATCATTCATCAACCATGAATACCATGATAATGAACTTGATATTGATATCTCAAAATTTTGGTCGTATCTCGAATGTTGATTGATTGTTTCTCGATTGTTGTTTATGGATGAATGACCATCCCTAAGGTCTATATAGGATCTAAACCCTAGTTTCAAGTGTTTGGACCTATAAACTTTATGTCCAAACTTGACTCTTGACATTGACTCATGATTATTAATCTTAGTTTTGACTTGAATCCTATGATCACCCTATTTGGATCTTAAGATCACCCTCGATATATGACTAATGACTTTCATATTCCCAAATCTTGAAATTTTGAATTTATGACTATTGATTATTTTCTCTATATATGACTTAAGGGTGAGCTCCATGTGGACTAGGGTGGGACCTTCCATTGATGTTGAGCATGAAATCACGATGTTGGTCTTGAATTGTTAAAATACAAAAATCTCAATCATGGATGTATAACCCCACCTAGGCCAATGTAGAAGCTAGAAATCCCAATGTTGGGAATGAAATTCATACCTTACTCTTAAACTTTATTTGTTTGACCTAAATGTCATCTCTCCAAGATTGTGATCAATAGGTAAATCTCTCAAAATTTATGATTTAAGCAATGGCATCCCCTATTAAATGATCCATGTGACTATGTGTTAACCTTGATGTTTGATTTCCTAGTTTTGATATCGTGATAATACTACATGTTTGGAATACCAATATAATCATGATATGGGGTATGAATTTTCAAATCTTGATGATGACTTGATTTAATTTAGGGGATAAAATTTCTATTAACGCGGGAAGGATGTGATAACCTAGATTTTCTGCGATTCAATTTAGGTACATCTTGAATCATTAGATGCTTTGATGTATTGGATAACCTTCAACTCACATAATTTCATGACCTAGAATGACTTCATCCTCAATTGACAAGTTAGCTTCGATTAAATATCACCTCGTAACTATTTATGACTCTAATTTTAGTTTTGAACTAAATGTCATGTTTATTAAGTATCATCAACTTGTAATCAAATTTAAACCCCTTCGCTGAAATATCCTAGATTCAAAGTGTATATCATTTTGTAAAAGATTCAATTACAAATCCAACGGTCCAAAAATCACCTTAATCAGACAACCAGATCCCAAGTTATGGACCTTTGAAGTCTGGGTCAATTTCTTGTGTTTTAACTAGATTTTATTGTTTTGTGACCCTAGTTGGGTTGGATTTTGGTGCACAAGGCCCATTAGTCTCTTTGCCTCTCCTTAGCAAATCCAGAGTTCTCCTCCTTAGCCAATCAGGAAGCTTCAACCCATGGACCAAGATTTCTGGCCTTCAGGTCCCAGCACCCACGAATCACTCCCCCATCCGGTTGTCAAATCATCTTGCATCTTCGTATTGTTTCTCAGCACAAAGGTCATCGATGCTCACCTACCCCTTGCTTTCCTTCCCCCCTTTATTTGCCAATTGGAACCCTATCTGTCTATAAAACCTCCTCATGGGTTGCTTCCCTCTTTTCTTTTGGCCTTTGCAAACCCTAGCCTCCCCTAGTTCTCTCCTTGTTCTCTCCTCTGCCTGTGTGGCACCGCCGCCACTTCGGTTAGGCGTATATGCCCTAGCCATCATCATGGCTTGCTGAGCACGCTTAACTACGGAGTTCTTTAGAGATGGGCTCCCGGAAAAGGAGGTGCACCTTGGTGATATGGGTAGTCCAATCATTCCTTTTAAGATCATGTTATCCGAGGCCTCAAATCCTTGGATGTTACAATCTCCCCCACTTAGACTCTTGACGTCCTCGTCAAGGCTCAACTATATGGCCTCATAATCTGACCCCATTTCAATGCAGACCCACAATGGCCCATGGACACCCAGCTCCCGTCCATAGCTACCAGCGCAAGGGCGGCTCCATCTCGTCTCTACGGATAGCCCTTTCCAACTTGCCTGGACCACACGGCTCAAGACTGGCATGCCACATACCCATGTGGGCCCCACCTACTGGAGGGGTTATGGCTCTGATACCATTTGTAACGACCGGGCCCACTGCCCAAGGCTCTAGCAGAGTTTCAGGAATGACGACTGGCCCCACAGACCACCACTAGCCTTAGCTGCACGCTTTTATCCACTCACGCGCAAGCCAGGATCAACTTCCCGACTGGTCACCCATCCTAGTACTACTCCAAGCTGAGCACGCTTAACTACGGAGTTCTTTAGAGATGGGCTCCCAGAAAAGGAGGTGCACCTTGGTGATATGGGTAGTCCAATCATTCCTTTTAAGATCATGTTATCCGAGGCCTCAAATCCTGGGATGTTACAGTAAGGGATCCCTCTCCACACAGGAAAAGGGTCGTATTGGGAGGAGGATCTAGAGCCATATGATGATGATCCAAGGGCACTCAGATCGCTCCTCTCCTACCTATGACTCGCCCCCCCCTCTACCACATACTTGCCAACACCTAATGATGGCTTGTCACATCACGACATGGTCCCCCGGCCCTCCTCCTCATGCCTGGTGGCTATGAGCCACATCCAGAGATGCTGGATCTCGGATCCACGAGCCCAAATGATCGCATGATTTTGGTAACACTTTTCCCTTTCTCCTAATTTTTTTGTCTAAAACTTATAAAAATCATATCTTGCACATGCTTTGGTCAAATGAGGCATATTATATATGATTTTTTATCCTCTCAACGAGATCTATCCAATGATACTAGTTTTATGGACTTATTTTGTTCTTAGTTCCACTGATATGCTAAGAACGATCCCTTTGATGTCTTTTATATGTTTCAACCTATTTAATGCATCACATATGATATTTAGTCTTTCATAACCCCTGAAACAGTAGAAATTAACTCCATGTTACTGTGATTGAGGTCTTGGACCATATAATCCACCATAAATTTTATCTTAGCCTCTCATGACTAGCTTTTCCCTAAAATGACTCTATTGTGTAATATTTTGATGCAACTTGTCCATAATCAGGTTTTAACCTAACTTTTCATCATACCATGATTGAACTTCGAAATCAATAGATCCTAAGATCTTTTGTGCCATGCTTGACTAGAAATTTATGCATCCTTGCCTTGAATATCTCGTGTGTACCTTTCTATGCCCTAATTTGAAGTGTTTAGGACTTATGTAATTTGGATCCTTTTTCTTGTGCTAAAGTGAATCCCTAATATGAAAAACTTTCAGTTTACTTCCAAATCAGTCCTTGGATGACTTGTGTGATGTTTTATGAAGTAACATACTCATATGCATATTTGACTTCACGTAGCACACTTATGCCATGTGACATGTTCTAGATGCACACGTTGATTGTTGTGCCCTAATCTTGATAGATCATCGCCTAATGGTGTACATGATAGCTTTAAGATTCTAAATCAGTAGAATTTTCATTCTATAGCTCTAAATCCTACTTGATTCTACTTAGTGATTCTATGGTTTGAGAAATGTACTCTATTGCTTTGAGATTGATCTAATATGACTTAATCATAATCTAGCATGTTAAACCATGATGATATGATCTAAATCTCATGTGTCCTTTACTCCAAATCAGAAATGATCTCATGTTTATATATAATATAATGAAGATGGTTCACTTAGATCTAGGACCTAATGTTGATCCTTTTACTATGATTGAATAATGACATGCACATTGGAAGTTTGGAACTAAGGTACAATTACTTGGAACCTAGATATAAAGAATCATCCACATGACTCATATGATGCTTATTTACTCCAACCCTAGTGATCTAAGACACTATGCTATATCTTTTACTTGCAAGGTGTCCTTGTCTTGGATAATCTCTAGGATCTTACTCAAGAATCATAACTTTTAAGGTACGCTTACTCTCTTGACCCTACTATGGTATAGGCTTGTTTGTATGTATGTTCATATGAATGTTTGGCTAGTTAGTTACTTGTTTGATCTACTTGTTCCCTATTATTAGTACGTTCATGTTGGTTGAAATATGTTGAACAAACCTCAAACATAATTGAACTTGTCCATTATACAAACCTCGTGTACCTGCCCGTAATCTCGGGGTAAGGTCACAAGGTTGGGCGCCTTACTTGAGATGTCAAGATAAGGCGGACCTTGTCGATAAAAGTGTTGGCTAATCTTGAGCACCCTTACGGACTCTTCCAATGGGAAGTTGGTCAATGGCCATGATATGTTGTTGAGTATAATGGAAAATACACTTAAAACACACTTTGTATAAAAGATTGTTGTTAAATGTTCATGCCTTGTTTCTACTTCTTGCTTATATGATGTTTCTAGACAAGAAACTTTTATACTAATCATAAACTATTTGCATTCCTTTTCATAGCGTACTTAATGCTTTAGCATTAATATATTTTGTTTATTAAATGTGTAGTTGACACATGAAGATATGCTGCCCTCAAGACTCTATGCTCTAAAATGCAATACAAATGGGTATACTTGAATGTAGAAAAGGATACATATCTCTTATCTCCATGGTTAGTATCTTTTTATATCTTTAGTCTTGTTGTTACTTCTTTTACATATATATTGCATGTGTGAAATATTGTGCCAGCCTACGGATGGACGCCCCAGTCCACTCGCCTTTAGCTATGTAGACATTAGGAGTGTGGAATTGGGGTAACAAACAGTTCTATGACACTTATGCTTCTAGATTGATAGTTCTATTAGTAAGGCATATGATGATAGTTTGATTAATGATAACGATTGTTATTAGATGCAATCTTATGATACCTGAGTAGATATCTGATAAAAGAAATGGATTTATCTATTACTTATACATACATTGATAACCATACTTATTCTAAGCTTATTTGCTTAATCTATTTAGAATACTTGAACTATTCAATCTACTCAATTGACTATTAAATACTCCAACTATTGAGTTATTTACTATTTAATCTGATGTAACCAATATCTGTTGGAGAGAGCTATATATCTTGCTGGGACTGGGTCTCATCTCGTCAGTCACCACATCTTTTTAGGTTATCAACAATAGAATAAGTAGAACCATATCACAAAAGAGAATTCAAGGTGATGAACCCTAGAGATGGTAGTTTAGTTGTCTAGTATGTCCTAGAGTCGTCCCTATACTCTCAGGTCTGGGTGAAAAGTTTGTATACAATGTTTTGATTTAATTGAGCTTTTGATTGCATATTGATGCTTGTATATGTGAAATATGTTGATAGTGTTCCTTTGTAAAGTTTATGTTGTAGCTGAGGCTACATGGTAGTTGTAAAGAATTTTAAGCATTAGGTAAATGTTCTTGAGCAATTGGGAAATGTTGAAATTGGTTTTAATTTACCCTATTTTTAGGGTTTGTGTTTAATTAATGAGTATTCATGTTTTGTGTTTTGAGTAATCTCATTTAGTTTAATGGGTTCTCACACAAGGAGGGTAGATCTGGGGCTAGGAAGGGTGTACGAGAGGTTGGGCTAGTCCTAAGGTTTAAGAATGAACGTTGGAGAGTGGCTATTGGTCGACTTTCTCCAGTTGAGAGGGATAAAAATTGGTCAGTTCCCTTTATAAAATCTGTCGAGCAGCGTTGTTAGTCGAATTTTTTATTTCAGAAACTCGACTGATACTACATTTTAGTTTAGTCCTCAACCAAGGATCAATTGAGTTTCTACCAGGTCAAACTCGACTGGTTGGTCAATCTGTCCAAAAGATAAGAAATTTAATTTTAAACTTCTAGAGGGCTATATAAAAAAATAGCCTTTCATGAATTTTGAACATATTGGAGCACATTCAACTCATCATTGGCTACCATTTTGTGGTAAATATGTGTTTGCGAGAAATAGACAAAACAAGCGAAATAAGGCATTAAAACTAGGAAAATTTAGCACTTAAGCATAAGATAGGAAGGAACTGAGCAAGAACATATAGATCTACGAACAACTAGCAAGAAGGCATATTAAAATCATCAAGAGTAGTTATAAGCAATTTTGATCTAATAAAATTAAATTACTCTCTATCTAGAGGTTTAGTGAAAATGTTGCAAGTTGATTCTCCATGTCCACATGCATGATATAAATATCCTTTTTGGCAATGTGGTCACAAAGGAAGTGGTGACGGACCTCTATATATTTATCTCTACTATGAAATATAGGATTATAAGAGAGACTAATTGTACTAGCAATATCACAAAAAATAGGAGAAGCATCAAAATTAATGTTAAAGTCTTCAAGAATTTGCTTCGTCCATAGGACTCGGTGACAACAACTCCCAGTTGTAATGTATTCAGCCTCGGCAATTGAAAGAGCCACTATGCTTTGTTTCTTAGAGAGCCAAGAAACCAAGTATGGTCCTAGGAAGAATCAAGTGCCACTTATGCACTTTCTATCAATCAAGCACCCTGCATAATTAGCATCACTATAGGTAGTATGAAGAAAATCCCTTGACTTGGGATACCATAATCCAAAATTTTGAGTTTTGGCTAGATACCTCAAAATCCTATTAATCACCATGAGATGTTATTTTATAGGCTTGATTGAAATCAAGCACACAAGCCAACACTAAATATTATGTTAGGTCAAGAGGCAGTTAAATATAGTAAGCTACCAATCATACCTCTAGAACTTCTCATCCACTTCCTCACCTTCTATATCTTTGCCAAGATTAGTAGTGTTTGACATGGGGCTGTCCATTGGCTTAGTGTTCTTCATCCCAAAGTGCTTAAAGAGTTCACTTGTGTAATTTCCTAGGTTGATGAAGTTACCTTCCTTGGTTTTCTTGATTTAGAATATGAGAAATAAAGTAAGCTCCCTCATCATGATCATCTCAAAACTCACTCTACATAAGAGAAATAAACTCCTTACAAAGATCAAGATCAATTCTACCAAATATAGTATCATCAACATAAATTTGAACGATCACAAAGTTCCTAGAAGTGTGTTTAAGAAATAGAGTAGAATCGATTTTGCCCATGATTTAGCCATTGTCTAGCAAAAAGTTCTTTATTTTCTCATACCAAGCTCTATGGGGTTGTTTGAGTCCATAGAGAGATTTTTGTAACAAGTAAACATGGTTAGGCAATTTATCATGTTCAAAGTTGGTAGGTTGAGCCACATAGACTTCCTCCTCAATTGTACCATTCAAAAACACACTTATAACATCTATTTAATAAAGTAGGAAATCTTTATAACTAGAAAAACCAAATAGCATTCTAATAGATTCAAGTCTAGCAACATGTGCATAAGTTTCATCAAAATCAATACCTTCCTATTGGTTGTAACCTTGGGCTACTAACCTTTCTTTGCTCCTTAACACTTTCCCACTTTCATCAATATTATTGCGGTAGACCCACTTGGTGTCAATGATCTTCCTATCATTTGGTCTTGGAACTAAGGTCCACACTTTATTCTTCTATTCTAACTCTTCTTGCATGTCTAGATCCATTCATCATCCCTAAGAGCTTCTTTTACATTCTTTGGCTAGAGTTGAGATATGAAGGTGTTGTCGGCTTATTCCTTGTTGTATGCAGCCCGCATCTTCACCCTTTGAAAGGGATTACCTATGACGAACTCTTTTGGATGATGCTTCGCAAAGCCTGGAGTTGGATCCTTATATTCTTCTTCTTTCTCTTCTTCATCAACTATCACCTCTTCTCCTTTGTCAACAATGTTGAGCTTTCTCGAGTGAGGGATCACCTCATCTACAACATCATCATTAACAATATTCTTAGAAATAGAGGGGTTTCTCTCAACAAATTTAACATTGATAGATTCTTCTACTTTGGACAATCCAATGTTAAAGACTCTATAAGTCTTTCTAGTATTGTTATAACCAAGAAAGAAAGTCAAGTATGATTTCACATCAAAATTGTCAAGGGAGTCCTTGGTGTTCAAAATAAAATAAGGAAAACCAAAAACATGAAAGAAATCAATAGAGGAATTTCTACCATGCCATAACTCATAGGGGATTTTCTTCAAAGATGGATGAGTGAAAACCTGATTTTGCACAAAACATGAATTGCTAACAGCTTCGACCCAAAACTTCTTTGGAGTATCATAATCCAGAAGCATGGTCCTAGACATTTCCTATAGCAGCCAATTATCTCTCTACAACCCCATTTTGTTGAGGTTTTCATGGTGCAGAAAGGTTATGTGCATACCCAGATTCCTCACAAAACCATTCAAATAAGTCATTTTCAAATTCTCCCCCATGGTCACTACAGATAGAGACAGTTTGGCAAGAAGTCTCATTTTCAACTTGTTTACAAAAAGTCAAGAAAACATCAAGAGTATCACTTTTTGAAACAAGAAAGATGGTACAAGTATAGTGAGAAAAGTCATTGGCAATCACGAGGAAATACTTGCTACCACGAAGTGAGTGAGTTCTCATTGGTCCAAATAGATCAATATGAAGAAGTTGAAGATCTCTCTTGGTACTAAGGACACTTTTGGATTTAAAGGAGGATTTGGTTTGCTTTCCTTGGGTACAAGGTTTTCATTCCTCGTCCTTCTCAAAATCCAATTTAAGAAGTCCTCTGACCAATTCCTTTTTTCTCAACTTCTTCAACTCATGCATATATACATGTCCACGCCTACGGTGCCACAAAGATATATCATTCAGATTAACAATAAGGCATCTACCACCAATAAGCTTAATAGAGTCAAAAATAATAACATCGAGATTACCATTTCTAGTTCCCTTATATATAGAATTGTAAGAGAGGGAATCTAGAAGCAAGCATTCGAGTGAGGTAAAAAGAACAAGATAGCCATTATCACATAATTGGCTAACTCTAACTAAATTGTTATGTAGGCCATCCCACAAGAAGAACATTCTTGATGTATAGTGAATGACCTATATCACCCTCACTTATCACTTTACCTTTGTTGTTGTCACCAAAAAGTCATTGATCCTCCTTTCTTCTTTGTTATTTGTAGAAATGGCTTATCTCATCTATCATATTCTTGGAGCAGCCACAATCAACAATCTATTTTCCTTTTACCTACAAGAAAGGAAGATGTCGGTGCCCAAATCAAACTTTTGGATTCGAAGTTAGCTTGGGGACCCATTTCATCTTTGGGTTGGTCCCCTTTTCCTTGTAAGGAAAATAAGTAAAATAATGATCATCACTCTTGCAATGCACACAAACCATAGGGTTCTTAGAGTCGGATGACTCACCATAGAAGATAGGAGTTCCCTTACTCTTTTTCTTACCCTTACCCTTGTTCCTGCTCCTTGGAGATCCCTCATATCCCAAACCACTTTTACCACTATGTTTGGTAGAGTGAGCTAGTACTTTATCAAGGGACTTTTTCCCTTTGAATAATTTCTATAAGGAAGCTCTAAGGTTGTGATTATTATCACTAAGGGTAATGACATTAGTAGAAAGACAAGCTAAATCAACTTGTGAATAAGGTCATCCTCTAGACAGAGGGCTTTGGTATGATAAGAATCTCTCTCAAGAGTAATACTAACTAACTCATTACTAGGCAATAAAGTTATAGAAGAAAGATCATTAATTTGAGAAAGAATCTAGCATTTTCCATTCTAATAATGATAAGCTCATCAAGATAGATTTTATTTTCATCTTTGATAGCATCACAAGCAAGTTTAAGATCATCATTTTTAGTTCTAAGTAAGACAAGCTCATCAAGGCGGGTTTGGTTTTCCTCCTTAAGACTATTGATATTCTTAAGGTAGATACCATTCTTAACTTCAACTTAATTGTATTGGAGCTAATGATAAAGAAATTTCCCTTGCAAAGAATCAATAATATCAAGATCAAATTTCTTATTTTGCTCAAGAAAATCAATCTTAGCATACAAGTCATCAATGATCTTCCCTAAACTCTTCTTCATTGATTTGAATCGAGAATAAGAAGAGAAGGAAGCATTAAGAATATCAATGAGGGTGTAACACCCTATTTTCCATATCACATGAGCGGAAGCATTTTACTCAGTGTGGGTGTCACAATATGCTAATCATGCAATTAAAGTAAATGAAACACTTGCATTAATTTAAAATTTGATTCATACATAGTTCTTGGCATAAAGGAAACTACATCACATGCATCTATAAGACCTAAGCTACTTGTCATCGTAACTAAACATAATGGAAAAAAATCTTAAACTTTAGATCAGATTGGTAAATGGCACCCCACCAGGATAAGTTTGAAGAGGTCCTAGTCCTTGATTGTCCTCTTTGTCTTTTACTTCCTCCAAATCCTGCAGACATCGCGTCCCCAGCCATGCAAAACAAACAACATGTCAGTAAGCGGTATTTGACACATTATAAGACAGAAGATAGTAATAACTTGATATTTATAGACTTGACATGAAATGATTTGACATAATTTGATCATGGATTATCTTAAGCATTCTTTGGATAACTTTAAACATGACGAATTTGAAAAGTAAACATATGCCACCTCTCTTAACACCCCATAGGAGCCCATAATTGCTAGGAAATCCCATAACGACCCTTTTAGGTCCATAAATGAGGCACATATAAAAACTTAGCCAATTCCTTAATCTTCATCATTAACATGAACTCTTCTTAATCTTAATATTGAACATGATGGGATTACCCCCTCTTAATCCCATGACGGGATTTCTCCCTCTTAAAATATAATAGGGTTTCCCTTTCTTGAACATGGTTCATTAACTCTTAATCATAATCTTAGTGAGTGTTCTACCATAGACTATAAATAAACAATCAATCAAATGGTGATAAATATACATTATGTATTCTTGAAAAGACATCCATAATTCATGAAATCAAGTAATTTGCATAATCATTAATAAACATTCAATCAACAAAAACCACTTGTGCCAAAAATGCATGGCCCACTTACCTAGAGTAGATCACCTTAAGGTCAATTTCTCTAACTTTATTTGGTCTCTAAACACATGTAATTTGATTAAAATCACATAGTGTACATAAGTTCATAGTACTGAAACCCTAATTTTTTTATTGAATTATTGAGGAGATTAGATGTGTAAAATAGCATTTGAAAACATGTATAATCTATAGAGAATCTAGAAAGCTTTCCAAAACGTATTTATTTGTATTTTTCTGAGGTCGTATGCAAACGTTATGAATTTTGCACTCTGGACCAATCAGAAATTAGGAAACTATAGGTGTGACACTGATTAAATCTCGATTAAGGCCTATATAAATAAAAGGTGAAACCCCAAAAAGGACCATGGCGCGCATGACATAATCATTGAAATCGCAAGGTCAAAAGTGACATTTAGTCACAAATCATATCTCGCGGCTGGAAAACAAAATCGTGGGTCAAACGATAGAAATGCCCATGTGATTCTGATTGTCTGATAAAAAGATCAGGGGCACCATGGTCATTCCATGACCTGGGATCTCCTCCTCGCATCCATGGCAAGGGTGCTTCTCCAGAATGTGTAAACTATGATCAAAACTGGATCAAGATCAGTCATTGGCCGTAGATGAGATCTTCAATGCCCTTGTCGCTCCAAGCCGAGGCCAACGAGCCTAAACTCGAGTCGAGCACCAACTCCCATGGTACAACCTAGCACACAGGACACAGCCATGTCCATTGGAGTATTGAAGCCAAGCAAAGCAACCACAATGTAACCAAGAACGTCAGAAGGTGTATCGCGATGTCCGAAGGTGAGAGTAGTGTCGCCTAAAGCAAAAACAACCACGGCACACCCTATTATCCGAAGAACAACTTGAAACAGAGGAAGGGGTCAGAAATTTAAAACCAAAGAAAACAACCAAAAAAAAGACAACTGAAGGGAGAAGGACGCTCCTTGAATCAAGGCAAAGCCAAAGGTCCCCTCTCTATGGCCGAAGCACCCCTGGGAGGCCAAAGCGGTGCCCACCGGTGAGACCTCAAGGCTGGTCTACAGGGTGCATCGACTAGGGCTAAGTCGGGGAAAACAAGTGATTGTAAAAGCATCTAAGATAGTTGGGGAAGCTTACCGAGAGGTCAATTGTAGTAAAGAAGGCATAGGTGGGCGAGGTGCACTTGGCGTCGCCTGAGTTGAAGCTTGAACATATTGGGACATTTGGTGGCACAAAGAGCTCAATCGCTCACAGAGGAGGCAGGAGTTGGAGGCGGTGATGCTTTTGGCACCCTTAAGTAGGTGGGAGAGACACAGAGGTGTCCAGTGCAACTCGGCGGTGAGAGCAGTGAAGTCCTAGATTTGGGCTTTTTTATATAGAGAGAAAGATGGGGCTTGCGATGGCTTGATAGGTTCAGGAAAGCCTCACAAACTTGTTGGAAAAGAAATCACGAGATGAGGAGGAGAGATGAGGGAGAGAGATCGTGAGAGAAAAACTCAAGAATATGTCCCTAACTCACGAGAGAGTCAGAGGTAGGTGACAATCTGACTGCCCTTAGATTCCAATTGAACGGTGGAGAAAACACATGTGAAAATGAAATAAGAAAAGGGGGTGTGACAAAGAGGAAATATATGGACTTTAGTCTAATTGATGCATTTAATGTATAATTGAGTAAAGTGATATTCCTTTTCTTTTCCTTTTAAATTGGATGACCAAATAAATCCCAAATAAAACCAAAATTAGCAAGTAGACTAATATGAACCCAAAGAATCTGATTTTGCAATCAGTTTTGCCTTTTGTGAAACTTTAATACTCGAAACACCTAATTTGAAGGAAACTCTATTTTCTTCATATTAATGCATTTCTTTACTATTTGTTAACCAAATTTCGTGTATACCTCTCTCTTCACTAAACCTATGCTTAGGAAGAATCTAGACCAATGGTTTTCAACTTAAATTACTCAAATTGATAATTTGCACAAGTTGTATTTCTAGTTTCCATATTGGTCTTTTAACTTAAATGTGATGCATTAACACTCTTGGTAATTGGGAAACTACATCCCTATATGACCCCATGAGTCAAAATTCGATTAACTGACTTATTACTTACTCCAAAGTTATTTCATCTATCTTTTATGTCTTTTGAGCAACTTCTTGGAAGAGAGAGAAAAGGGCTAATTATGGTTTCTTATAAAAAGGAGACTTCTTGCCCAAGTTAATGTATGCCCTATTTATGAATTCTATCCCCTTTATATTTTACCTTTATTTGTTTTTAAACAATTTCAATCATAGGATTGAGAAAAGGAAAGGGGAACTAATGTTTATCAAATCAAGTTAATTATAGCACATAAATAAATGGAGGAAAAAGGAAATGCATTTTGGATATCATTTTTTTCCCACTCTCATGATATGGTAAGAAAATCAAATTCCATGGTCTTTTGCATTAAGGCCCTCAGCTATTTTTATTTCAAAACAACTACACTCTAAATTTAAATTGCTCATCAGAAACTGGGATGTTACAGAGGGCTTCTTTAGAAAGTTCATTTGAACTTACCTCACTTATGTCATCACTTATAGAGGCCATGAGTGCAAGGTGGCATTCTCCCTCATTAAAGCTTGAATCACTAGAAGAAGACTCTTCCCATGCGGCATGAGCTGCATATTTTCTCCTTCTATCCTTCTTGTCCTTCCTATTGTACTTTCCATCCTTCTTGTAATCCTATAACATACTCAAATCTAGGTGATAGGCTTATCCCTATCTTTTTCCTATCACTTTCCCTTTAAAATAATATTAGGATCCCTTTACATAATTTGTGGTATATTAGGATAATTAGAATTCAAATAGTGCCATGTAATTATGATTATCAACCTTTAATTGAAGTTCTAGGGTAAATTAATTAATAGCCTAAATAATCAATGTAAAGTTTCATCTTAATTTGACTCTCTAGCAACTTTTGACTATTAGTGGATGAAGAAATTAGAGAAAATAGAACAAATTGATTAAAAGAGAAATAAATGCAATAATCAACCATGTAACCTACTAGTAATGAAAGGATACACCTATGGCCCTAAAGTAGGAAAGTAGTGACACCATTGGATTCATTGCACGTTACTTCACTGGCATGACAATTTTCTGATCAAGTAGACATAGATTGCTCCTCCATTAACTAGAAAAAGAAAACATTAAGTAGTTTAAATATTAACTAATTAGTTGACTAATCCCATTTGCATTCCTGTAGTCTGTTCCATTAGGAAGCCACGGTGGTTTCATTTCTTTGCAATTTCCCTAATTAAATGTAGTAACGTCACCCATACCTCTCCACTCGGGCTTCCATTTTTCTATTATGTCGATTCCCTTCCTCTCAACCCAACGGCTCCCCTCTTTACTTTCCCTTTACTGGGTCATGCTTCACACACTAATCCCTGAAATCGTGCATAATTGACTCCGCCTTCCCCCCTACTATATCTCCTACCCAGTCCTTCCCTTTCCTCTCATCTTGTTCCTTCCTAACCTTAGCCATAGCCGCCATACACCTTTGTTATGTCAACTTGGGATGTAGACACATCGGCCGACTCTAGCAACCTCTGCTTGGCCGCGTCTACTTCCCCTTCTCATCTTCTTCGTTACCTTCCTTCCTCTTCCCTACCACCAGCTACAGGTGCAACGCTGTAGCTAAGTGCCTATGCGTGCAACTCCAAGTTACGTCACCCAACCACCCGAAGCAACTTCCTAATGCATCGTCTCCAGAAATCCAGCAGCGCGCCCTCTCCTTAGTGTATGCGACAATGACAAGGGGCCACTAGATGCAACCTCCTCCTCTCTTCGTCAACCTACAATCATCGTAGCCTCCAGGAAGACACCACAGCCTGAAGCCCATCACTGCTGCACCGCCACCGGGTCCACCCTAGGGAGCCGCTACCACTACCAGACCCCCTCTATCCCTTACACTAGCCACGACCCCACAGTGCCCCGCCTACTGAGGCCACAATAGACAGCAACACTCAATGCAATGCAACCAAACCGGTCAGATTGAGCCACTGCGACACCCCAACACCACCATTGCATACTCAGACCCTAATCCCCTCACCTTCTTCACTCACCTCCATTACCGGTTCCTACCTGCAACCCTGAAGAATCACCGCCAGCATCAGGGGAAAACAACAACTTTGTCTTCCCTTCTCTTTCCCTTCGTCTATCCACTCGCTTCACTGCCATCCGTCGGGCATCTTGCAACCTGCAACCCAAAACGCCATCGGTGAACCCATCGTTGAACCATCATCAACATCTGCCCATCATCAACATCTGCCCAGACCAACGGAGCCCAAGACCTTTCAAATTGTTATTAATATTATTAATGTAGTTTATCCAAAATAAGAAACGAAGATCAAACAAAGCACCAGAACAGAAATAAAGGAGTTAGATTCGCAAACGAGATCGTTCCTTGAGAAATTGAGAAACGAAGGTAATACTTAAAGAAATCAGCGTCCGGCAATCCTTGCGGATAAGCATTGTTCTCTCAGACTCGATCTGACACGAACCTGGAATAGGCATGTCTTGCACACGCTCGACGTAACCTCGTTGCACTGCTACCAGTACAGCACAGGAACCACCGCCTGACAGCTGTGTCTCGGTGACGGGAAGAAAAAGACGCGTTTCGCACAGGAGAACAACTCCACGAAACGGCTCGGGGAACGAAGGCACTCGCTCTGGGTTAGGGCTCTCCAAACACACGGCGGTCGAAGACTCTTTGTTGTGTATTTAACCCTAAGGACCAGAGGTGTATATATAGCCACGCACGTCCCTTATTCCTATTCTCAGTAAGACGCATTAAGAAATCTGAATAGAAAAGAAACAATTAATTACACGAGTAATTAATTACTTAGTTGTATCCTAGTGCAAAAAGAAGCCGAAAGACGAAAGACATTCTCCACAATCCACAATCCACAAGCACGAGCCCGAGCCCGTGCCCGACCAGGCCAGGTGTGGCGTGGCGCGCGCGCGCGTGCGTGCGTGCGTTGTGATGTGGTAACCCCACCTACCAAGGAGATGAGCATACCTTCCTCCTAGGACCATTTGGACACTAGTGCCCCATATGATCCTACATATGAGGACCATAAAAGTTATAGGAGTGAGCAATATGGGATAAAACTTCTTTGCCATTTACACTAGAAATAAAACTACTTTTCTCACATGTACTTGTTGCACTACATTGGGTTTAACCCATGCTAAATAAATGTTGCTACAGTAAACGACTTGCTACAGTAGTCATTTATCTAACAATCCCCCACAAAGTCCAATGTGTAGTGTGCTCTACCATTCAATCATCCATACTGTGCTTTCAGCAGATACCTTTCGGTTTGAATCTACCTGAGTTATACAACTGTAACCCCCGTAGGAACTAGGTGAACAGAAGTCTTGAACCTGAACCTTGGGTACAAGAGTATAGGTTGGTAACAACACAATAAAGAAATGGTAGAAAAGAAAATAATGCATTAAGGCCATGCATACAAAATTTTATATCATGACTGATAACAGAGAACAACCCAATTCTCCTGTTGCGGCCTACACAACATCGATCACTTAGTTGGAGTCTCCAAGGATGTACTGCTAACATCCTGTCCTAAGACTTTAAACCATTCAAAGATTACTCTCTTACTAACTTGCAGTCATGACACTAACAGGTTTCCTAGGGAATAGACGCATAGATGCAAGAAGCATCAAACAAGGATACATAGTATCATCTGATTTACCCAACAGCTTGTTATTACCACATTGAACCCAATTTGTGGGATCTCCACTCTTTTATGTTGGGTTGCTACTGCTTGCAAATCTATAGGGGTTTCAGTCCCATTCCCATCCTGGATTTTTCCACTAAAGCCAAGGTAAGACCTTTAGTGAAAGGATCAGTTGTATTATCTTTGGTACTTACGTAGTCCACAGCCATGACCCCATTAGATACTAACTCCCTTACAGATTTCAATCTGACTTGGATGTGTCTACGATGTTTTTTATTGTACTTGGAACTCTTTATCTTAGCAATAGTTGTAGTGATGTCATAGTGAACTGAAATTGCAGGAAGCGGCTTCATTACCATAGGTAAACTGGACATAATCCCATGTAGCCATTCATCTTCCAATCCAGTTTCATCTAAAGCACACAACTCTGCCTCAAAAGTGGACCGAGACAATATGGTATGTTTCTTAGACCTCCAGAAAACAGCTCCTCCTCCCAACAGGAATACATATCCTGAGACACCATTACTCCTAGAATTCACGGCAATCCAGCTTGCATCACTATATCCTTCGACTATGGAAGGATGTTTACCATAATGCAGCCCAAGAGAACATGTTCCATTGATATACCTCAGAACTCTGTCAAGAGCTTCCCAATGGGTCTTGTCGGGACAACTAGTGTATATACTTAACTTGTTTATGACAAACGCAATGTCTAGACGTGTACAGTTCATAAGATACATCAAACTTCCGATAATCTGAGAGTATCGTAATTGAGACACTGGAACCCCAGTCTCATTCTTGAACAAGGGCTTAGATGAGTCATATGGAGTCTTAATAGGTTTACGTGATGTGTACTCAAACCTCTCCAGTATCTTCTCAACATAGTGAGACTGAGAGAGAGTTATACCATCAGTAGACCTAATGATTTTAAGCCCTAAAATCACATCAGCGACACCCATATCCTTCATCTCAAACTTGCTACATAAGAATGACTTTGTCTCATTTACTACTTTCATATCGGAGCCAAAAAGCAGGATATCATCGACGTATAAGCATAGCAAAATGAATCCATTATTGACAATTTTGCAGTAGAGACACTTATCAAATTCATTAGAAATAAAGCCAAACGATGATATCATAGAATCAAACTTCTCATGCCATTGCTTAGGGGGTTGTTTCAAGCCATATAATGACTTAACAAGTTTACACACTTTGGACTCATTCACACGACCCACAAATCCCTCAGGATGTTCCATATATATCTCTTCCTGAAGATCACCGTGTAAGAACGCGGTCTTCACATCCATCTGATGGATATAGAGATTATAAATGGAATCCAATGCTATAAGCACTCGGATTGTGGTCATACAGGAAACAGATGAATAGGTATCAAAATAATCTATTCCTTCCCTTTGTGTGTAACCCGTAGCAACTAATCTAGCCTTATACTTATCGATTGTCCCGTCTGCATTAAGTTTCTTCTTAAAAATCTATTTGCAACCAACTAAAGAACAACCAGGAGGCAAATCCACCAATTCCCAAGTTCTATTCGAGAGAATTGATTGGATTTCATCATTAACGGCTTCTTTCCAAAACTTAGCTTCTGGAGATTCCATAGCCTATTTGAAAGTAATAGGATCATCCTCAACATTGTAAGTGAGAAACTCACTTCCAAAGTCCTTTGACGTCCTAGGCCGTTTACTTCTCCTTGGTTCAACTATTTCTTCAGAATCATCGGATTCAGAAATAGCTTGTTCTGAGTCGCCCCCCACATTTGTCATCCTTTCCACAAGCTCGGGAATGGAACCTGTGGTAAATGAATCTTCTAGAGATACTTCATTTGGCACACCAGTTTTCATAGGAAATACATCCTCAAAGAATGTTGCATCACGTAATTCCACAATTGTATTGACCTCAATGCAGAGATATCTGATTTCACAATCAAGAATCTATAAGCATAGCTTGTCTCTACATAACCCAAGAATATGGCATCAACCGTTTTCGATCCTAATTTCTTCCTTTTGTGTTCAGGGACAAGTACCTTAGCAAGGTACCCCCACACTCGAAGATATTTAAGACTCGGTTTCCTTCCTCTCCACAACTCAAACAGACTACTCTCTGAATGCTTATGGGGAACTCTATTCAGAATATGGCAAGTCGTATTCAAAGCTTCCCCCCACATAAAGTTGGGTCATCCATATGTTTGGAGTAAGGTATTTACCATATCTATTAAGGTTCGGTTTTTACGTTCAGCAATCCCATTTGATTGTGGTGAATAAGGAGCAGTGACTTCATGAACTATACCATGTAATTGGCAAAATTCCAAAAACAAGTTTGAAGTATACTCCCCTCCCCTGTCAGACCTTAATCGCTTAAGTACTTTACTGGTTTGATTTTCGGCTTCTTTCTTATAAATTTTAAATTTATCCAATGCCTCATCTTTACTTCTAAGTAAAAATATATAACAGTATATACTCGCATTGTCAATAAAATTTATAAAATAACGCTTTTGATCCATTGTAGCAACACCATTAAATTCACAGATATTTGTATGCACTAAATCTAAAATTTTTGAATTCCTATTCACAGAATGAAAGGGCTTCCTAGGCAATTTAGCTTGTACATAGATTTCACATTTATTGTTGCTAATTTCATATTTAGGGATCAAATTTAGATTCATCATACGCTTCATTGAGGCAACATTAACATGTCCCAAATGTGAATGTCATACATCGGATGAAACAAGATTCATGAAAATAGAACTATAATCATTCAAATTTAAAATGGAATTTGAAATAGGTTCAACATGAATCTTAAATAAGTTCTCCACATCACATAAGTACCCCTAGCCAAAAAACAAAGAATCATGAAGGCGTGTAATAATAGCCTTATTACATTTGCAGTCTACTCTATAACCTTCCCTAACTAAAATGACGTCACTAAGGATATTGTGTCGAATGGTTGGAACATGTCTGACCTTATTAAGAGTCAAAACCTTCCCCGAAGGGAACTTCAAGTCCACCCGTCCTTCGCCTTCGACTTCTGTAGAGATGGAATTGCCCAAAGTCACGGACCGACCTCGAGAGGCCTGATAAGACACAAACAGGGATTTATCAGCACACATGTGTACATTAGCCCAGTGTCAATTATCCAATAAAGTGGTTCAAAAATAGAAAGGATTTTAGGTTTAATAGACATGTACCCATCATTGAGGTTCAAGGATGTAGTCATCATGTTGACCACAACCTCCTCAGTTGCATATGTGGCAGCTTTTTTTGCCTTCTTAGACGGACAATCCTTGTTCCAGTGGCCAACCTACCCACAAGTCTAACAAGGTTTGTTCTTCGATTTCTTTTGGATCTTTGCCTTAGGTTTATGTGCATTCTTAGATTTCTTACCTTTGGTGTTTTTTGCAGAAGTAAAATTAACAGTTGAATTTGCATGAGTAGGCACTTTGACCATTTTCTCCTTTAAGTGTTCTTCTTGTATATTAATATCCATTATTAATTCTTCCATTGTGTGTGTCCCTTTGCGATGCTTCAGAGACATACCAAATGATTCCCATGACTTAGGGATTTTTTCTATGATAGAAATAACAACAAACTTCTTAGGCAATATCATCTTGGCATCTGAGAGTTCATGAACTAGGAGTTGTAGATCATGTGTTTGATTAGAAACTGACTTACCCTCAACCATCTGAAACTTAAGAAATTTAGACATGCAGTATTTTTCAACACCTTGATTTTCAGTACTAAAATTCTTAATCAACAATTCCCATAAAACCTTGGATGTAGTGACTGGCGGCTTTGAGTAAGAATCATATAGTTTGTTATTTAAACCAAACAGAATCAAACTACGGCACATTTTTTCACCATTCTTCCGATTAGCAATTATATTTGCATTATCCGGAATCGTTTCATCAGATTTAGGTTCAGTCTCTACTAAGTACTGATCAAAACCCGCAATATTCAGTCAAATTTTCATCCGGCTTTGCCAACGAGCAAAGTTGGTACCAGTAAATTTTTCAGGCATACTACTGGTATCAATTTTATTTCCCAAACTACCCTGACCGGCCATTGTTAATTAACGATAGAAAGCTGGTTTCTTTAAGACTGTTGTTAATATTATTAATGTCATTCATGCAACAGCGACAGGTGCAAATTAATTAACAAGTTCAGGCAGATCCAAAATAAGAAACGAAGATCACACAAAGTAGGAGAACAGAAATAAAGGAGTTAGATTCACAAACCAGATCTTTCGTTGAGAAATGAACGTAATACTTAAAGAAATCAGTGCCCGGCAATCCTTGCGGATAAGCACCGTTCTCTCAAACTCGATCTGGCACGAACCTAGAACAGGCACGTCTTGCACACGCTCGACGTAGCCTCATTGCATTGCTACCAGTGCAGCACAGCAATCGCAGGAATCACCTCCTGACAGCTGCGTCTCGGTGACGGGAAGAAGAAGTCGCGTTTCGCACAAGAGAACAACTCCACGAAACGGCTCGGGGAACGAAGGCACTCGCTCTGGGTTAGGGCTCTCCAAACACACGGCGGCAGAAGACTATTTGTTGTGTGTTTAACCCTAAGGACCAGAGGTGTATATATAGCCACGCACATCCCTTATTCCTATTCTTAGTAAGACGCAAACACTCAGTCGCTCTTGTACACATTACAAAATAAAAATTGCAAAGAGAAACACTTTCCAGTTAGGATTAAGAAATCCGAATAGGAAAGAAACAATTAATTACATGAGTAATTAATTACTTAGTTGTATCGTAGTGCAAAAAGAAGCCAGAAGACATTCTCCACAATCCACAAGCTTGAGCCTGTGCCCGGCCTGACCAGCCCAAGTGAGGCGATGCATGGTGTGGCGTGCGTGCGTGCGTGCGTTGTGATGTGGTAACCCCACCTACCAAGGAGGTGAGCATACCTTCCTCCTAGGACCCCTTGGACACTAGTGCCCCATGTGATCCTACGTATGAGGAACAAAAAAGTTCTAAGAGTGAGCAATATGGAATAAAACTTCTTTATCATTTACACTAGAGACAAAACTACTTTTCTCACATGTACTTTCTGCACTACATTGGGCTTAACCCGTGCTTAATAAATGTTGCGAAAATGATTCCATCACGCGCAGGCAGCTGCAAGCTCGCCTCACGCGCGGGGAAGAAGTGGTTTGTTGGGGGAAAGGCTGGTTTGGGGGTGTTGACGTGGCGGATTTTAATTGGATGGGCTGGCAGAGGTTGTGTAATATGCAAATAAATTTGTTTTGCTTATAACTTTTGGACCGTGATGAATTTTTTGACAAAATTAAAACCATTGGATTCGTTATAAAAAATGCAATCCAACAAGACTAATATTGATATATTTTTATGAAAAAATATATAAATCATATGAATAGGTTATTATGGGTGACAATGAACCATTTTGAGTGTCAATTAACCATCTTTGGGTGTCACTAGCCATTTATAGGCGTCGTTATAATTCTAGGTATCAATGAACTATTTTGGGCACCATTTTAAACTTATGGGTGTCAATGAACCATTTTGGGCGTCAATTACCTTATTTGGGTGTCATCTTTATACTTTTGGGTGTCAATTAACTATTTTGAGTGTCAAATAACCATTTATGGGTGTCAATAACCTTTTATGGGTGTCATAGCATCCAAAAATATTTTATTTGGGCGTCATTTTAAACTCAATTAACCATCTTTAGGTGTCATTAACAATTTATGGGCGTCGTTATAAATCTAGGTGTCAATGAACCATTTTAGGCGCCATTTTAAACTTATGGGTGTCAATGAACTATTTTGGGCGTCAATTACCTTATTTGGGCGTCATCTTTATACGTTTGGGTGTCAATGAACTATTTTAGATGTCAATTAACCATTTTTAGGTGTCAATAACCTTTTATGGGCGTCATAGCATCCAAAAATGCTTTATTTGGACGTCATTTTAAACTTTTAGGTGTCAATGAATAATTTTGAGTGGCAATTACCTTATTTGTGCGCCATATTTATACTTTGGGTGTGCAATGCACCATTTTGGACGTCAATTAACTATTTTTTTGGTGTCAATAGCCATTTATGGGCGCCATAGCATCCAAAAATGGCAAAATAGCGCCTAAAAATGGTTAAATAGTTGTTTTAGTTGTCGATACCTTATTTGGGTGTCATCTTTATACTTCCGGATATCAATGAACCATTTTGGTCGTCAACTAACTATTTTTAGATGTCAATAATCATTTATGGGTGCCATTGTCAATTAATCTATATATATCATTTTTATTTTTTTCTCAAAAATATGTCAACATTAGGCTTGTTAGATTGTATTTTTCGTAACGAAACCAACGATTTTTACTTTATTAAAAAATTCTTTACGGTTCAAAAGTTATAAGCAAAACAAATTTATTTACTTATTGCATAATTTCAAAAAGACCACCCAATCACCGTCCGCCACGTGGTGCGATTTAAAGTCTGGTTTGAGTCTGGTTTCCTGCACATGAAATTGCTCACGCACGAGCTTGAGCTGCGGGAAGCTTAGTTGCTACAATAAACAACTTGCTATATTAGTCATTTATCTAACATAAATATGCCGCCACCACCATCAGACCCCAGTCAGCACCCTTCCCTACTTTTGCCTCATCTGCGATAGCCACAACACAGTGCACTGATGACCAAGTGAATGGTCAGTCCCACCATCCTCCTCCATCCTTCGCATAGAACCTGGACTCTGGCCTCCAGCCACGACCATGATGCCTACCACTCTAACCTTCCTGTGTGTCTAACTCCAAGCAACCATCATCATCGGCTTTCGACTCTAGATGTCCACTGAGACCTCCTAGTCATCTTCAACTCTAACTGCAGATGACTTCAGGAATTGAGATCGCTAATCCCATCGGCACTCTAAGCAAAATAGTATCTATCCTGATCTCAGTCACAACTCGTAATACACCACGGTGGTGGTATTAGTCCACGGTTAATTTAACCAAATAGTCCGTTGTTATTGGAGTGGCGTCTTGCAACCAATCTAGTCCACGGGCATTTATAATTGTATACTGAATAACAGCCCGCTAATCTTAAAATACTGACCCGCCTGAGCAATTCAAAATATTGGCGGGTTGTTTCCCTCTGGTAGCAAAAAATTTGATTAGTTGTCGCTTGTAATACCTAGCCGTCCATCAAAAAATAGACCTCTGAAGGGGGGTGCGGCGTTGTTTGCCAGAAGCATCCCTTCCGGCACCAACCGGAGGAGAAGAGTCTGCTTCAATTGACTGCAGAGCTTCGAGGAGAAGGAGAGGAGGCCATTAGTTCCCTACTGTCCGCAACTCCGAGGAATCACGTTGCATCGTGGAGCAGCTCTCCTTACCGATTCGTGCCATTGTCATCGCGTCGTGGTTTGCGGTCATAGTTTGTGTGCGGCAAGTAGGTGGCGAGGAAGTTTTGTTTGGCGTCATTTAGAGGAGGGATGGATTCCGCGCGCGTTGGGGGTAGGAGAGGAGCGACTACGCAGGCAGTGAGGGGCTCAAAATCGGCAACATGTAACCCTGCACTGCGGGTGAGGGCGTGCCTCCAGGGCAGTCGCTACACCGCCTCCCTGGTGGTAGCACCCAGAGCAGTTTCCTCCACGCACTTTCCTCTGTTTCCGGCCTTTGTTGCGCGTGGCTGTCTCAGGTTGGCATCTCAGTGAAGCTTTCACCGAGTTTTTTAGGGGTGTAAACGGTGCGGGTACGGTGCGGGTCTGGCCATACCCATACCCATACTCATCTAATTTAGCTGGTCCGGTTCCGGTTCTAGACCCGCATAATACAAAACCTGGACCCGTACCATATCCGTACCCGCAATAATAGCGGATATGCGGTGCGGCTATGCGGGTAAGCGGTTCTATAAAACATCATATTTTTATGTAAGAGAAATGACTATGATATATATATTTAACACAACAAGATATTGTTATCATATAGTATATTAACATGTAATAGTTATATTAGACAATGTTGTATTCTACACAATAACATTAATTGAGTAATTGTTTACATATTTGTAGTCATGATCATAACATTTAATTTATGTAGAAAGTAATTTAAATTAGTAGACATTTTTATTTTAAGTTTACATATGATGTTCATTATTGTAACTAGAATAGTTAATTCTTAATTATATGATTAGTCTCAGCCTTATTGTGGTTAGAGTAGGATATAATCTCAATAATTATATTAGTTAGACTAGTAAAGTATGATATATAATACATTATTTTAGTAGTTAGTTATGTATAGCGGGTACACGGGTCTAGCGGGTCTGGGTCCAAGCATGCCCATTATTGGACCCGCTTATATGCAGGTCCAAGGATATACGGGTCCAAGGGTATGCGGGTATAAAAAATTAGAGCCGTGACGGGTTTTTTAAGGGTCCAAATTTGCGGGTCTGCGGGTCTACCCGTACCCATTTACAACCCTAGTTTTTTTATTCATATTTCACAAATAACATTAGCATGTCAGTTGGTATGTTGTCATGACTTTGTTATAAAAAGATTGAATTTTTTAATACTACTCCGGTCCCCAAGGCAACTGCTCGTTGCTCTGTTTGAATGTCATTGTGATTACCCTTTTTAATTTGCTTGCGGCTGGAAGTACTGATTGCTATATTAGATCTAGGAAATATAGTTAATACAAAAATGTCGGACCATACCATCATATCACGGTTAACTATTTCACATAATCTGATCGTTATTATCTTATATAATATCAATAACAAATGTATTTGCTGCTTCAGCGTTTAATTCAGTGTTACCATATAGTTTTATTCAATAAGCATGGTTGTATGAATATAATTTAAACCTTATATTCTTTAAATTTTGTGTAATTTTTTTGTCCTACACAGAACTTGTTTTGTATTTTGAGATATCACGATGCCAGTATAAAAGGGCAAACTTATGAAAGCCACTTTTAAAAAATAATACTTAGATCCAAACCAATCATCTGAAGTCATTTTCTTAGAACTGAAAATAATTTTTTGGAAAATGACTTCCTAGAAAACTACACTTACATCGAACCAATCGGAGTCTAAATGGTGTACTTTTTTTCCTTTACATATGTAAATACTCACCATATACATAACTAATTTTAGTTTCTATCCCTGATAATAAATTTTTTGTTATAATGTGCTGACTTTTACAAATACTTTCATGGGGGGTAAAACTCCTTCACAAGTCAATGTATAGGTGTGACTTTTTATGCGATCAATGATAATCTTCATTGGTTGACCTTTGTGCTAGTGCCCAATGACATCCTTAATAATGGTTTGCTGAGATTTTATCTACATTTGGTATTCTTCTTAATTTTCATTTGAGCTGGAATCCATGTAAGCTAACAAGTTAGGACCTTGATAGCACCACCTAAAGGGTACAATAGGGTCTTATGATCAAGACCGACATGGATAATACAAAAGGACAAATTGGTTGAATAAATCAAGTTTATAATGGGACTCTAACACATCCACATAGACTAGAATATATCACCCGCAAGTGCACATGATCATATTATAGTATAGGTGAGTGGAAAGTGAGGGGTCGACCCACATGGAAAGAGGGGGCACTAAATCTAAGTTAGGTTATGATATGTTCCTAAACAACAATTTAGGATTTTTAGGGTTTCAAGTTGGTATTGGTTTGATTACACTAAGGTTCATGCAAGAAAGCAAGAATGGAAACAAAATAAGCGAAACACTAATTTAACCCTAAACAAGTTAACTCTAGCTAACAAAGAAAGGCAACTAAGTGAACGAGAGCAAGAGACTAAGATGAAGTTACACTAGCTAAGGAAGGTAGACATTAAAGCAATTAAGAACCTAGATTATCACTAACAAGCAAGATTACCACTAGCAAACTCAAAAGAGAACTAACTACTCTAACAAGATCTAACTATCCAAAACAAGACAATTTACTAACAAAGTAATTAAAGCAACCAACTAAACTAGAATGAACTAGCTAAGAGAGAAATTGAGGTTTTAATGCAAGTTATGGAGAGATGGATCATTTGTGGATGTTACTAGGGTTCTAGTGGGGGGTAGGATATAACATGCAAACCTAAACATTCATTCTAGATTGCTAAACCAAACAACTAGCCAAATGCTTATGAAATCACAACATACTATTAGTTAGCCATCAATAGAAAAGAGTGTGTGAAGGGGAACTACACCTTTGTACACTCTATCTACACTTACTAGGCCCAATTGGACTAAGGTATATGTGAGATTCCAATGGGATTTGACTAATCTAGGTTTCTAGGATGGAGATGTTTAGTGTAATTGGGAGCCAAAGGTAGGAGTGGGGAGTATAGGTGAGGGTGTTTCACCTCACATTACTCACCATCTAGCTTTTAGAAAAATCCTAGGAAATTACACTAAACACTCCTATACTAGCTACTTAGATCTCATACCTTGGAGTAAGAGAAGGGATATATGTGTGGAAAGATGGGGTGCTAGTTTGGGATCCACTAGTTGGACCTAGGAGCATATCCCAAGATAGCCTAACATATGCCATCTTATCCTAGACTTAGGTGGTTTCAAGCATAAAACAACAAGTAATTCATATTTTAAGCACAAACCACAAGAATCAACATGAGAATAAAGTTAGAAGTAGAAAGAAATCATCATAGAATGAACATATAGGTTTACAAGTTATATTCTACCTACATGGTATCAAGTAACATTTTTACCCCAAATAGCCCATTATAAGGGACTTAGCTAGACATAAAGTAAGAAAAATAGGAGAAAAGAGTATAGGAGTAGGGGGACATAGAACTTGGTGAAGATCCTCCTTTTTCACCTCCTAGCTACTAGAGCTTGCACTTCTTCTCCCAAGATGGATGGATGGTATGGAATGGTGGTGGATCATGGTCAAAACCCTAGAATACTAGGGTTTTGAGGTAGAGGAAGATGGAAATGAGGTGGAGGTAGGTGAGAGTAGTTGAATGCCCTAAGAAAGGTAGAAATTAGTGCTATGGGGTGTAACCTCATGCTACAACCACAACCTAGGTATATATAGGTGGTGGGGAAGCACTAGGATAAGTGGGGGAATTTTGGGTAGAACACTACAAAAAATGTAGGGTTTTAGGTGGCAACAAGATTGTGGTGGGGTAGGTGCAGAATGACTGTGGTGTTAGAGAATGGCTGTGCTGGATGAAGGCAAAGCTATTGTGGAAATGGGTGAAATTGAGACTGGTAGAATGACCGTGCTCGGCAACATGGCCATGCTGAAGGCTAGATAGAACGGTCGTGCTGGATGACTTGGGGGCTTGGTCATTTTGCTTGGAGTGCCCATTCTTCCTCTGACCAATAGGATCGTTCTGGATGGCACTGCCCTACTGGGGTCTTCTTGGCACGACCATGCTGCTGAAGTTACCATAGCTTGTTGAGTTCTATATTTTCTATGTGATTTTTTCTCAATCAGCACAACTGTTCCTTGGCACCACAATTGTACTTGGGACTTTAGCTGCACTTTGCACTTCAACTTTTCTTATCCATGGATTTCTTTTCTTGAGTTGACTCTTGGATACCCTATGGCTTGGATGTTCCTCTTAAACATAGAAATGAGATCATATTCTTGTTCTGGAGAAATAATTGAAGGATATGATCCTCAAAAGGGTGTCATTTGAACTCAGAAATACATACTTCAAACCTTCAAGAAGATATTTAAACACAAGTAGGATAGAAACCCACATGGCCCAAGAAAGAACGGACATGTCTTATGATGGAAGGAGTTGTAAGAGTAGAGATGAGTCCCACTTTGTCCTTGTCAACTTCAATCCCAGCTTTGGAAATTCTATGACCCAAAACAATGCCCTCGGGAACCATGAAATGATATTTCTTTAAGAAAGAACCAGCGGACCTTATCACATCTCTCAAAAACAATTGTGAGGTGATAAAAACATTCATCAAAAGCCTTACCAAATATTGAACAATCGTCCATGAACACTTCAAGAGAAGAATCAAGCATGTCAGTGAAAATGGATGTGACACATCTTTAGAATGTGGAAGGGGCATTGAAAATCCCCAAAGGCACTCTCCTATAGGTAAAGGTGCCACGTGGACATGTAAATGTGGTTTTATATTGATCATATGGATGAAATACCACTTGAAAATACCCCAAGTAGACATTAAGAAAACAATGGAAATTTTGTTCCACAAGCCTCTCCAAGATTTGATCAATGAATAAGAGGGGGGAATGGTATTTCTTTGTCTTCTCATTCAACTTCTTGTTATCAACACATATTATCCATTTAGATTGCTCTCTCACCGACATCAATTCTTCATCTTCATTTTGAGCCTCGATGATCACACCCTTTATGGGTACAACCTGGATGGGGCTCACCCAAGGACTGCTAGAAATGGGATAGATGATCCTAGCATCAAGAAACTTTACTACCTCTTGACTTGCAACTTCCTTCAAATATGGATTCAACTTACTTAGAATTTGGCATACTGGCCTTGCATCATCCTCAAGATAGATCCTATGGACACAAATGGAGGGGTCAACACCCCTAAAATCAGTAATAAACCACCCTATGCCTTGGATGTTCCTCTTCAACACAGAAATGAGAGCATCTTCTTGTTCAGGAAAAAATAATAGAAGAATATGATCCCCAAAAGGGTGTCATTTGAACACAGAAATACATATGTCAAACCTTCAGGAAGAAATTTAAACTCAAGGATAGGAGGTTTTTCCATGAAATATTTAAAGGTTTCTTAGAAATGGAAGGAAGATCCTCACTTGCAGCCACTAAAACAAGCTCATTTTATTCAACAATATATCATCAAGAAGCTCAACAATAGGCTCTAGGCTTGTATAATTGGTGGCAGTTTCAATCCATGTAGGTAGGAATTCCTTGACAATCTCCTCAAGTCAATCAATAAGATAACAATCTTCTTCTATAGCACCTACCACCTCAAAATTAACGAAAGCTTTGAAGATGTTCAATCAGATCTTTATGTGAATGAATGTCACATACATGGTGTCAGTTTCTCATATGCATCATTGTGTCAGTTGTAGCTAGGTAAGGTCTCCCCAAGATAGACCTGCCAAATTGTATCAAAATCTATGGACACCCATGAGTCAACCCATTTAAGTTGGGTTTGGGTGATGAAATTTGTCACTGGCTAGAAATTAGCCAAACCCATACCCACATGTTTAGTTAGTGGGTTTTGTGGGTGGCCATTTAACTAAAGTAAATATATTAATATAAATATAATACATATATGACTCTTAAGACATGCCACACTCATGATGTATCAAGCAACTCAATTCGTGGTGTAATGCATATAATTTAAAGAGTTTAAGTTTAAATGCCTTGATTGATATCCTTTGTCAATTGTTTATACTAATGGAAACAAAGTAATTATCTTCTATGTTGTTGTTTATGTTAATGGAAATAAAGTGAAATGTATATCTTATATTCATTCACAACAATTATATTCTCTTTTTATTCACTTTATGCAGTAGATAACTAGTATAACATTATATATAAAGAATTTCTAACATAAGATGACAAGATATGGTGTTGTTATGGTAATATATTATACTATTTTTAACATCCATTTCATTTATTTTTTTGATTACATTACAACAACAATTGTTTTTTTTCTTCTTACAACTTGTTTTAAACTAAAAAAATAGATAATACATTGTGTTTGACACTAAAAGTAGTGAAAGGTTGCTCTCATTTTCCTATGTTAACACAAAAATTTATTAATGAACCATTCTAGTTTTTGTTTTAGAGTATAACCTAGTAATATCTTTTTACTATGCACATATTATATGGGCACCCATGGGTGACCTGCTACCCATTGGGTCGGGTTTTGGTATGTTACTTCTCCACCCATTTAACATAGCATCTTTTTAACCCACACCCACGAGACTCAAACCCGTAATGACCCAACCCAAACTGAACCCACCCACATATTTGATAGGTCTACCCCAAGATAATAGGTACCTTCCTTGTGTCCTCCATGTTAAGGATAATAAAATTAGAGGAAAAGAATGCAAAGGTGTCATCATCAATTCTCACCAATACATCATTACTTTGCCCTTAAGGCGTCTTCACAGAATAGTTGACCAATTGCAAGTTGAAGTTCGTCGGATCCCATTGTCCCAAATTCAATTAAACATACACATCATAAGGCATTAAATTCACACTAGAGCCTAAGTCAAGAAGAGCTTGGTCTATGCGATGTGTTCTAATGTATCAAGGAGTGATGGGTGCACCAAGATCTTTCCTCTTCTTTGGAGCAGTGTGTTGCAAAATGGAGCTTACTTGTTCAGTGAGCTTGACTCACCTTAGCTGACATGGAATATTATCGCACTAACAAATTCACTCGGGGTTGAAATCCCCAAGCTTTACTAAAACCTTATGCAATAATACCACCTGCAAGTGGACATGTCTTATCGCAGTATAGTTGAGGATCGAATCCCAAGAGACAATGTTTTTAAGAATCGTCGTTAGTCGAATCTGGCTCAAGTAAGACTAATATTTAGAACGATTGGTTGATTTGAGGTTAATTAAACTAATTGTAAGAAAGTAAATAGCATAACTAAAGTTGGATCAAGATTAATGATATGAAATCATTGGGATGGTCTTGGGTTTCACCACCACTACACATGCAAACACATCTAAACACATAACATCCAGGAAAAAATCTAACTATCCAAATGGAGCTGCTGTGAACCCTCCGCAAGGATAGGCTCACGTAAGCATCACCTTAGGCATCAGATTTCTTGTCACCCTTCGAATCACTCACTTACAACTTCGAAGATACAACATCCAACTGAAGTTGTGGGCTCCCCTTGCAGGTAGGTACACAGAAGCGTCACCGTAGGCTAGATGGCTCATCCCCTCACGGATCACACACTTACGACCTCAAGGAACCCTATCAGAATTTCTCGTCAAGGAGTCAACCGTGCTAACCAACAAGTAGGTAGGCGATTAGTCTGCTAGTAAACATCGATGATTAATAAAGAAGATACAGATATCCAACTGAAGTTGCGGGCCCCCCTTGTGGGTAGGCACACAAAAGCATCACCGTAGGCTAGATGGCTCATCCCCTCACGGATCACACACTTACGACTCCAAGGAATCCCATTCTCTTTCTAGTTTGAGAGTCAACCACTTTAAACGACATCCTACCCTACATATAGAAGTTCTCGTAACATAGGGAAGAACAAGATGAAAGCAAGCAGGTAATCAATCTACAAAAATTATCAATTAACAACGAAATGAAGAGTTATATACATTGCCTTGGAATGTTAAATGTAAAGACATGAAAGCATGGGAAGTGGGGCTAGTCCCCACACCCCAGTGAAAAGGGACTACTCGCTCATGATGCGAGAAACAAGAAGAACAAGAGAGAGGGAAGAATCCTCCATGGGCATGATGTAGAAGGTAGTCACAGCTTGGTGAAGATGATGCAGACTTCTACGTTGTGTCAGAGCAGCTTTGGACGAAAAGGAAGAACCACCAAGGCAGACCGGGCAACCCTTCTTCTAGTCTTGACCTTCTTGATTGTAGAAAAAGGAGTATCGGGTGGAGAAGAAATGGCATGGACATATGTGGATGGAGCTGGATCAGACCTTGTGTGTGGGCAGCCTGACGATGTCCCGAATCGATGCCCAAATGAGGACCCATGTGGTCCTATTTATAGGCTTGGATGGGGTCCTCACATTTTTGCTGTGATTTCTCTTCAAATGGTTTGGAGCAAATCATTTGCTTGAACGGTTTGGAGCAAGCGGTCTTGGAGACCGTTTGCCATCCAAACGGTCTTGGATTCTATCGGTCTCTGCCTCTATCCAAACGGTCTTGAAGACCGAACAGATCCAAATGGTCTTGGGCAATCGGTCTGCACTGAACGGTTTTGGATCTGATCGGTTTTGCGCCCCAACCGGTCTTGCTTCCAAACGGTTTGGAGATGCAAATGGTCTTGAAGACCGTTGGGTTCCGATCGGTCTTGAGACTGAACAGTCTCTATCCCCAAATGGTCTTGAGGACGGATGGCCTCCAAATAGTCTTGAGGACGGATGGCCTCCAAATGGTCTTGGAGCCAAACTATCTTGATCTTGATCGGTCTTTTCTTGAGTGTCCAAGCGGTCTTTGGTCCAAATAGTTTTGAAACTGTTAGGCGTCATACGGTCTTAAGACTGTTTGGGATCAAACGGTATTGAGACCATTTAGGTAGAGTAGTGAGTGGAGAACTGTGTAGGTAGATGTTTGAGACCGAGAGGTCAAAACCGCATGGGTAGACCGTTTTGTCAAGACCGATTGGTCAAGACCAAAGTTGAGAGGATCTCAAGCGAATTCCATACGATGATTGAACCTAGTCAAGTCCTGCACAAAACCAATATAAACTTAGTTAAAACCTTGACAATTGAACCAATTAAGCAATTTGCACATTTTGATATTTAGTAAATGAAATTGGGTGTGTTGAATCAAAATGAGCCCAAGATGGCAATTGAAAATCATGATGAATATGCATTTATCAAAACACCCCGAACTTAAACGTTGCTCATCATCGAGTAACACAAAATCTGAAATAGTCGCCAAATGAATACTTTCTGATCATGTGATTGCCTCCTCTTCACATCACGATTGTTTTCCTTTTTGCTCAGTATAACTAAGAATGTCAACTTCCTGAGACCACTGAACATATCTTACCATATCTTCGTTCCTGAGTTTGCTTTCCAACTTCATTTCCTTCTCATTTTTTCCAACAACAAGCATGTCACAGAGTTTTGTAAGAGTCCAGAGATACCCGCAGAACAACAAGTGTGCATCTGATCTGACACTAGTGTATTTCAAGGTAGTGGAGGCATTTATTGTGCCTTTAGGTGGAAAAGGGAGTGAAGGGTTGTATGGAAGGAAAGAATTAAATCTCTCTTCTATTTGAATCGGGATTTTTATTATATCATTTGCAATTTCATTTATTGCATTTTTTGTGTGCGAATATCTCCTCTATTCGACTTGAGATTGCATTTTTGTGTGTGCTTTGGCATCTTTTCTTGGTGGTACACCCCTATTTATTTCCGAGGGGTATGGAAGAAGCGGATATAGAAGGAAGTGGCATGCCACCCCAAACTTAGGGTTTGGAACTATTTAGCTAATTTTGTTTCTTTTTGATGAATGGAGGGGTACAAAGCTGATAGAAGAAGTGTAGAAGAGAGTTTAGATCAGAATGCAACTTGATTTACAATTCAGTACACCAGGTCATTCTCTTTATCATACTCTACTCAAATAATGACTTGATGAGGATCCAATGGGGATTTAATGTTATTGTTTCGCTAATCAATTAGGAAGCACAATGTGTTTGATACCTATCAGTTCGACGGACGCTTGCCATTTTTGCATAAAGATCATGATGTTAGGATTCATAAGCTTCACAAGATGATTTCAATCAAAAGGTTAGTTTTCAGAAGAAGGTCCTTTTGAGGGTCTGCTTCGAATAAGGAGTGTATAGTGATTCAAAATGCATAAATATTGAAACGTAAAGTGTCAAAACTTCATCAACTATCTGTTCAATTTCTTTTGAAAATTTGAAAATTTTGGTCAAAAATGCAACGATGAAATCTTAAGTTTGAATTAGATGGGTGAAGGTGGAAAGTAATACGTACCACCCACCCTTCACCCCAAACTTAGAAATTTGCTCGTACCGAGCAAACTCTAAATCCGAGATGGAGGGGAAGTTCATGCCGTTTGGACCAACAAATGTGGTTGCGTTCCAATCAGCGTGTGTCCTCCATCTGAAAATCTCAAAAATAAAGACCAATCATAACTGAAGATAGCATCTCACATTGTGATTTTTATTTTTTGCAAAATTATCTAAAAAGTAAAAACAAAATGAGGCAAAATTTCTAATTCAAAATTAAAACTAAATACGAATTTATTGAATCGGGTTGCCTCCCGACAAGCGCCTTTATTTAACGTTGATGGCTTGACTTTATTCCTTCAACTTTTACGGTGGATGTAATCCGGTTTGGAGAGATCCAGTGATGCATTGATGACTGTGTCAGCTAAGGTAAAATATCTTTTCAAACGCTGGCCATTAGCCACAATATCTCCTGACTTTTCACTCCATAAAATGAAAGCACCATGTAGGTAGATGTTCTTAACAATGTATGGTCCAATCCAACGAGAACAAAGTTTCCCTGGGAATAACCTCAGTTTTGAGTTGATAAGTAGAAATTGCTCTCCCACTTGAATGTCCTTCCTCTTGAGATGACCATCGTGCCACAACTTTGTGCGTTCTTTATAGATTCTAGCATTCTCGTAAACTCTCATTCGGAGTTCTTCCAGCTCCTAGAGTTGCAGAATCCTGGCTTGGCATGCTTCTTTCATATCAAAATTCAATTGTTTTATTGCCCACCATGCTTTGTGTTCCAGTTCTACCGGTAGGTGGCATGACTTTCCATAGATTAGTTGGAAAGGTGTAGTCCCAAGGGGAGTTTTAAAAGCAGTTCGGTAGGCCCACAATTAGTCATTGATTTTTGCTGACCAATCCTTTTGATTGCGGCCTACAATCTTTTCCAAAATAGTATTGAGTTGACAGTTAAAAACCTCTACCTGTCTACTTGTTTGTGGATGGTAGGTGAGGCTACCTTATGAGTTACACCATATTTCCTCAACAATGCTTCAAGGCTTCTTTCCATGAAATGAGAACCTCCGTCGGAAATCAGAGTGTGTGGGAGTCCGAATCGGGGGAAAATGATATCTTTGAACATTTTGATGACATGTTTGGAATCACTAGTGATGGTTGGTATGGCTTCAACCCATTTTGAGACGTAATCTACTGCCACTAGGATGTAGGAAAATCCATGAGAAGATGGGAATGGACCCATGTAGTCCACACCCCAAACATCAAATATCTCAACTTCTTGCCACAAGTTTAGTGGCATCTCATCTCTCTTTGTTATGTTACCTGTTCTTTGACATTTGTCACATGATAGAACAAAGTTTTAGGAATCTTTGGATATGGTTGGCTAAAAGAAACCACATTGCAAAACCTTTATAGCAGTTTTCTTAGAACTCATATGGCCTTCAACTGGGCCCGAGTGACATTGTTCTAAAATAAGTTGAGTTTCTTCCTCAGCGATACAACGTCTGTATAGACCATCAACACAGAGTTTGAAAAGGTACGACTCATCCCAGTGATATTGCTTCATGTCATGCAGGAATTTCTTCAGTGCATTTCCAGTACATTCGGGGTGGATGACACCAGCAGCCAGGTAGTTCACATAGTCTGAGTACCAAGGGATAGCTTCTAAAACTTTCGTAAGCTGGTCGTCTGGAAGAGAATCATTGATGGGGATCTCCTCGGTTTCCAGGATGTGGATACGACTAAGGTGGTCTTCCATGACATTCTTTGTACCTTTCTTGTCTCTTATCTCTAGATCGAATTCTTGTAAGAGGAGGATCATCTTATTAACTTGGGTTTTGCATCTTTCTTTGCTAGGAGGTAACAGATAGTGGCATGATCTGTGTAGACAATGACTTTTGAACCAATTAGGTAGGATCTGAACTTGTCAAAGGCATACATGAATGCCATGAGTTCTTTCTCAATAGTTGCATAATTCCTCTGAGCTTCATCGAGGGTTTTCAATGCATAGATTACATAATGTTTCTTTTCTATATATTGTCCTAAAATAGCACCCACAACATAATCACTAGCATCACACATAATTTCAAAAGGGTGATCCCAATCAGGGGCTCTGATTATGGGTGTTGTTGTAAGAGCTTGCTTCAGATTGTTGAAACTTTTAACACAATCTTTGTCAAAATTGAATTCAGCATCCTTTAGTAACAAATTCGTCATCGGCTTGGTTATCTTTGAGAAGTCCTTTATAAACTGTCTATAGAAGCCTACATGACCTAGGAATGCGTAAACTTCCCTTACATTGATAGGGATAGAGATTGGAAATCACTTTGATTTTGGCCTTGTCTACATCAATTCCTCGATTACTGACCCTATGGCCGAGGACAATGCCTTCCTTTACCATAAAGTGACACTTCTCTCAATTTAACACAAGATGTGCTTCTTCACACCATTTGAGGACAAGGTAGAGGTGTTTTAGGCATGAGTCGAATGAATCTCCATACATAGAAAAATCATCCATAAAAACTTCCATAATTGTTTCAGTAAGACCAGAGAATATGGCTGCCATGCAATGTTGGAAAGTTGCAGGTGCATTACAGAGGCCGAACGACATCCTTCTAAATGCGTATGTTCCAAATGGGTAGGTAAAAGTAGTTTTCTCTTGGTCATCTGGATATATGGGTATTTGATAGAATCTGGAGTAACCATCGAGATAACAAAAATATTCTTGGTGAACCAATCTTTCTAAGACTTGATCAAGAAAAGGCATTGGGAAATGGTCCTTCCGAGTCACCTTGTTTAACTTCCATTAATCAATACACATCCTCCACCCTATAACTATTCAAGTGGGGATGAGTTCATCATTTTCATTTCGTATCATAGTGGTTCCACCTTTCTTCAGGACCACATGCACAAGACTTACCCATGGTGAGTCCGATATCAGATAGATTATTCCAGCAGTGAGAAGTTTAATGACTTCACGACGGACTACTTCCTTCATATTTGGATTCAATTTCTATTGATGTTCAACAGTCGGCTTGTGATCTTCCATCATGGGATTTTGTGCATGCACAATGCTTGACTAACCCCGGTGAGGTCACTTATCTTGTAGCTGATAGCTTTTCTTCTTTCCTTCAATTCCTTCAAAAGTTTATCTTCTTATTCCGCCGTTAGATCTGAATTTATGATGACTAGGCAGACTTTGAGGTCATCTAGAAATGTGTACTTCAATCCTTCAAGTAGGGGCTTCATTTCAGGAGCTTGTGGCTTTTCACATGCTTCTTCAGTAACATCTATTGCTTTTAGTTCCTAAATCTTGGCTTCAAGATCTTCTTTAGCGGTATCGAGGTGGAAAACACAACTTCTCACTTGTTCGTCATCTGAACTTCATGCATTCATATTAGTAAGGGTCATCCCTAAAGGATATTCTTGATCATAATCCTTTTGCATGAGGAGTGACATCTTCTCTACGTACTCAATCAAGTAGACTTCCTCTTAGATGCTTGGTCTTCACATGCTTTCAAAAACCTTGAATTCGAGAGTTTCTTTACCTAATATGAGCAGCAACATTCCTGCTTCAACATCAATCAGAGCTCTTGTGATGGAGAGGAATGAACGTCCAAAGATGAGAGGGTATCTAGTATCTTCCTTTATGTCCATGATGACAAAGTCACACAGAACATAGGAATCCTTTCCTACCTTGACAAGGACATCCTCGATGATTCCTAAAGGTAGAGTCATAGTGTTATATGCAAGTTGTATTGTCATGCCGATTGGGAGCAGTTTTGCAAACCCTAGCCTCTTGCAAAGGCTAAGTGGCATGATGGAAATGCTAGCACCAAGATCTGCCAATCCCTTCTTACACAAAGAATCACCGATATGGCAGGAGATACCAAATGATCCGGGATCTTTCTATTTCTTAGGCATCTTGCTCTGAATAATGTCAGAAGTGGTTGTCTCTAGCTTGACTGTCTCATATTCTTCAGTGATATATTTTCTAGTGAGAAGTGATTTCAAATACTTTGTCCAAGCTGGTATCTCAGCCACTGCATCTAAAAAGGGTATATCAACATGAAGCTTTTTCATAGCTTCCTTGAACTTATTGAAACGAGTGTCAAGCTTGGTTTGCTTCAAACGAGCAGGGAAAGGTGGACGAGGCTTGTATACAGGTACATATGGATCTAGTGTTTCTTTTTCTGCATCAAGGGGTTTCTCTAAATTTTCCTTGTGTGTCTTATCGGCAGTTACTGGTTCTTTTGGTTGAGACTCAGGAGTTGTAGAGTCTTGTACAATCACATAGTCATCCTTGTCTGTAATAACCATAGGTGTCTTGATGGGAGGATCGGAATAATCTTTTCCTGACTTGGTTGTGACAGCCTTCAGTTGTTCTAGGTGTTTAGGATTGTTCTCTAGTTGGCCAGTAAAGGCTCCAACAGGTGGCTTCATACTAGCTACAAGTTGAGCTAATTGAGATTCAATAGCCTTCTGATGGGCTTGCTGGTTAGCTATCATAGTTTGCTGTGACTGCAACATCTTTTCAATGGCTGTTAGCTTGTCATCAGGAGAAATGGGACTGACTTGTTGTCCTTGTTGTTGATAAGTAACTTGGTTAATATTGTGGAACTGAGGATTGTTCTAGTACTGGTTGTAGTTCCCGTTCTGAAAGTTTCCCCTAAAGTTCCCTTGATTTCCAAAGTTTTGTTGTTGGCTATACTGAAATCTTGGTGGGCCTCTTTGTTGATTAGTTGAACCAAGTTGTCGTGAGTTTTCCGCTCCTGAAGGATTTCCATATTGAAAACCTGGATGGTTCCTATTCTGATTCAGATTGTAATATCCTTGACTAGGGATGGTGTTGATAGCATTAAGATTTTCTATTTGACTATTATCTCCTTGTCCGCATGCATTGCTTAGAACCACATCGTAGAGAACATTGCATGCTAAAGTGGAATGATCAGTACCTTTACATGCTTCATAGAATAATGAAGCTGACTTGATCTGTTCTTGTTGTTGAGGGGGTGAACATCCTCTTCCAAATGCAGTAAGGGATGATTCAATATGGTCTTGGTTGGCAACTAAGAGTTTTAGGGTTTCAGCGATAGACTTATACTCAAGAGTAGCTTCAGCCATAGCTACTTTTAACACTCCTTTTCCTACAGACCTACCCCAATTAGCTTGATTTTCAGCTCTAAGGGTGACAACCCTCCATGCACTGTCATAACTCTGACGCATGAAGTTTTTCTCCGGATGAGGAGTCTAAAAACCTCTTGATGTCATCGTCCACACCCCTATAGAAGATTTCAATAAGTTGATTCTTAGGGATTCCATGGTGTGGACACTTGCGTAGAAGGTCTTTATATCTTTCCCATGCTTCAGTAAGAGTTTCTCCAGGGGCTTGAGTGAACATTGTTATTCAACCCCTAATTTCATAGGTGAGAGAAGGAGGGTAAATTTTTTCCAGAAAAATGTTTTGCAGTTGTTCCCTTGTAGTAATGGGCTCACATTGCAATGAGTTGTACCAACTTATAGCTCTATCAGTAAGTGAATACTTGAAAAGATGGAGTCTAATGGCATCTTCGGACACTCCATTTTGCTTTGTCATGGCACATAGATCAATAAATCTCAGAAGATGTTCCTGGCTATCTTCTCCTTATTTACCATAGAATGGGTTGTTTTGAAGCAGGGTGATCCAATGTGCTCATGTCTCAAAATTTGGAGCATGGATGGGAGGAGGTTGAACTGGGTGATGAGCATCGGTAGCTTTAGGGATTGAGAAATCCCTAAGATCCTTTTGCAGTTCTACTCCTTGCGCTACTGCTTGTGCTGCTAGGATTTCTTCTTGAACCACAACTCTAGCTTCTTGCATGAGCCTTTCTCTCTATGCATTGATGGCTTGAGCCACCCTTCAGGCTATTTCCTCCTCTTGAGCCATCCTTGCTAGGTTCTCTCTGTTTTGACGATGAAAGGTTCTGTCTATTTCAGGATCAAAGCTGGCAGTGAGTTTGGAACTATTCAAACTGTGCATACACCAGTCTTGGGGGTACATGAAATGAAAAGATCTGAAGTAAGATTGATGGAGTGGAGTGGAGTGAAATTCAAGTAGATGATCAATTGTATCAAAAGAAAAACAAAAATCCTAGATTAGCCTTAAAAGAACTAGATTTGACTAACCGATTCCGTTGTCCCCGACAACGGTGCTAGAATTTGACGTGGAATATTATCGCACTAATAAATTAACTCGGGGTTGAAATCCCCGAGCTTTACCAAAACCTTGTGCAATAATACCACCCGCAAGCGGACAGGTCTTATCACAGTATTGTTGAGGATCGAATCCCAAGAGACAACATTTGTAAGAATCGTCGTTAGTCGAATCTGGCTCAAGTAAGACTAATATTTAGAACAATTGGTTGATTTGAGGTTAATTAAACTAATTGCAAGAAAGTAAATAGCAGAACTAAAGTTAGATCTAGATTAATGATATGGAATCACTGGGATGGTCTCGGGTTTCACCACCACTACACATGCAAATGCATCCAAACACATAACATCCAGGCAAGAATCTAACTATCCAAATGGAGTTGTTGTGAACCCTCCGCAAGGATAGGCTCACGTAAGCGTCACCTTAGGCATCATATTTCTCGTCACCCTCCAGATCACTCACTTACGGCTCCGAAGATACAACATCCAACTGAAGTTGTGGACTCCCCTTGCGGGTAGGCACAAAAAAGCATCACCGTAGGCTAGATGGCTCATCCCCTCATGGATCACACACTTATGACCTCAAGGAACCCTATCAGAAGTTATCATCAAGGAGTCAACTGTGCTAACCAACAAGCAGGTAGGCGATTAATGTGCTAGCATACATCGACGATTAACAAAGAAGATACAGATATCCAACTAAAGTTGCAGGCCCCCCATGCGGGTAGGCACACAGAAGCATCACCGTAGGCTAGATGGCTCGTCCCCTAACGGATCACATACTTACGACTCCAAGGAATCCCATTCTATTTCTAGTTTGGGAGTCAACCTTGTTAAATGACATCCTACCCTACATATAGAAGTTCTCACAACATAGGGAAGAACAAGATGAAAGCAAGCATATAATCAATCTACAAACATTATCAATTAACAACGAAATGAAGAGTTATATACATTGCCTTGGAATGTTAAATGTAAAGACATGAAATCATGGGTAGCGGGGCTAGTCCCCACACCCCAGCGAAAAGGGACTACTCGCTAATGATGCGAGAAATAAGAAGAATAAGAGAGAGGGAAGAATCCTCCATGAGAATGATGTAGAAGGTAGTCGCAACTCGGTGAAGATGATGCAGACTTCTGCATCATGTCAGAGCAGTTTTGGAAGAGAAGGAAGAACCACCAAGGCAGACCAGGAAGCCCTTCTTCTCCTCCTTCTCTTCTCATCTTGACCTTCTTGCTTGTAGCAAAAGGAGCAGCATGTGGAGAAGAAATGGTGTGGACGTACGTGGATGGAGCTAGATCGAACCTTGTGTGTGGGAAGCCTGATGGTGTCCCAAATCGATGCCCAAATGAGGACCCTTGTGGTCCTATTTATAGGTTTGGATGGGGTCCTCACGTTTTTGCTGTGATTTCTCTTCAAATGGTTTGGAGCAAACAGTTTGCTTGAACGGTTTGGAGAAAGCGGTCTTGGAGACCATTTGACATCTAAATGGTCTTGGATTCTATCAGTCTCTACCTCTGTCCAAATGGTCTTGAAGACCGAATAGATCCAAACGGTCTTGGGCAATCGGTCTGCAATGAACAGTTTTGGATCTGATCGGTTTTGCGACCCAACCAGTCTTGCTTCCAAACGGTTTGGAGATGCAAACGGTATTGAAGACCGATGGGTTCCGATTGGTCTTGAGACTGAATAGTCT
Source organism: Alisma plantago-aquatica (assembly GCA_963693085.1). Lineage (NCBI taxonomy): Eukaryota > Viridiplantae > Streptophyta > Magnoliopsida > Alismatales > Alismataceae > Alisma > Alisma plantago-aquatica. Next base: position 1,295,769,064 of record OY856410.1, on the reverse strand, counting down.
CTATCCCCAAATGGTCTTGAGGACCGGTGGCCTCCAAACGGTCTTGAGGACCGATGGCCTCCAAATGGCCTTGGAGCCAAACAGTCTTGATCTTGATCAGTCTTTGCTTGAGTGTCTAAACAGTCTTTGGTTCAAACAGTTTTGAAATTGTTAGGCATCATACGATCTTGAGACCATTTGGGATCAAGTGGTCTTGAGACCGTTTAGGTAGAGTAATGAGTGGAGGACTGTGTAGGTGAATGTCTAAGACCAAGAGGTCAAAACCACATGGGTAGACTGTTGGGGAAAACTGTTTGGTCAAGACCGATTGGTCAAGATCAAAGTTGAGAGGATCTCGAGCGAATTCCATACGATGGTTGAACCTAGTCAAGACCTACACAAAATCAATATAAACTCAGTTAAAACCTTGACAATTGAACCAATTAAGCAATTTGCCCATTTTGATGTGTAGTAAATGAAATTGGGTGTATTGAATCAAAATGAGCCCAAGATGGCGATTAAAAATCATGATGAATATGCATTTATCATTAGCGTGCTTCCAATTGTCTTCCTCTTAAAGGTACAAAGGTATTTCGATACTTTACATAAGAGGGAATTTTCTTGATGACATCTAACAATGGAATGTTGATCCTCACTTGTTTTAATGTCTCAATAATGTCCTCAACATGTTTCTTCTTTCTTTTGGCAGTAGATGGTTCTTCAAGTGACAGGAAAAGGAGGGAGTTGTGCCCTCGTCTGGATCACATGAATAGAATCATCAAGCATTATCACAAGAATAACAATATCATCAATATCACCTCAGATTCCTACCACAATATCACTACCTTGAATCACAATATCACTCTATATCTTCATTGCCCAAACCATCAATTTTTTTGCTCCTTAACTGCTCCAAACTCTTCCCACTTCTCAACACGGCACCACCTTCACTTGCTCATGTGTGGAAGAGGAGGGAACTTGCGGTGATGGTTGTGATCCTTGAGATGGTTGCCTTTGGTGTTGGTGATTTGAATTTTGAAGAATGAACTACAGTCTGGGTGGTGGATGTTGTGGTCATTGTAGAGTGGGTTGATATTGAGGAGGGGGTTGTTGGTAGGAATGTGGTGGAGGTGGAGGCTATTGGTAGTTGTAGTTGAGTTGTGGGGGTAGGGAAGCATATGGATTTTATTTCTACAATGTGGGAACTTGCCCTTATTGAGGACCATAGGTATCTTGAGGAGCACCCCCAGTTCCACCAACACTATTGGGGTTCACTAAAGTTTGAGATGGAGGCCTCCCCTCTTCACATCTAGTAAGTGATAATGAAATTTGATCAATCATTTGCTCTAGACGGCTAATGTTTTTTCTTTGAGAGAACATATCCTTATTTACATTATTAAGGCTCTTACCCTTCTAAAAACTTCTTCAAATATAGAGTTGCACTTTGACCCTTGGTTCCGCCTTTAATCCCTTTTCCTTCATCCCCTTGCTTCCAAGAGAAGTTTGGGTGATTTCTCCACTCCGGAGTGTAGGTGCTAGACATGAGACCTTGGTTGTTTCGGTTGCCAAAAGATGAAGAGCTTGAACCTCCTCACAAATGGCTTCCACAGAGTTGATTGAGTGGCTAGAGGATCCTCCACCTTGATTCTTCAACAAGTTCATCATATCAATGAGAATCTTCATCATTTGTTTTTTTTATCTTCCCTAGCTTAAGGAGGAGAAGGTGGAGGAGGATCCAAGTTTCTATCACAATGTACTCCTTCTAGAAGCCTAGTGAAGTGAATTTTCAACTAGATGCTTGTAGAGGGGCCATGACTCTTTTGGGGGCTTGGCCATGAAGGTTGCACTATAAGAGGAGTCAACAACCGCTCGACCCAATTCAGATAGACCGATGTAGAAGGATTGCACAAGGTACCAGATGGGTATTTCATGGAGAGAGCAGTTTCTAAGAAACTTTTGGAATCTCTCCCACGTCTTCTTGGAATAGATAATTCTCCTTTTCGCTGCACAAAGTGATGTACCTCCTCATTTGTGTCAACTTTGATATAGGATAAAATTTCTTCAGAAACTCATTCTTGACAGCTACCCAAGCAACCAAATTTGGCTTTGACATGTACCATTCTTTAGCCTTTTCATTGAGAAGGAAGGGGAACAAGGTCCTTTTGATAGAGCCATCACTTGCAGTGGGGGTGTGGAAAGTAGAACACATCTCCAAGGAGGCATGGATGTAGTGATATGGGTTCTCATTCTCCACAAGGTGGGTAAGAGTCCAAGGAGGGCTGGTGGAATTGAGAATCGTTGACCTGAGATTTCATCAACTAGGGTGGAAATGGGAGATGTGTAGTTCCCCAGGGTGAAGTACTCATGGAGTAGCTTGGGTGGTGGTGGAGGTATGCCCTCTTCATCACGGGGTTGACCGTCCATTTCAGTTTCTTGATGTTGTCTGCACTGAAGTTGATGTCTCCTTCTACCAATCTCAGGTTCAAGTGGAACCAAGTCTCCAAGGCATGCACAACTGTCACCTGTACAAGTCACAAACAAGAAATAAGATCTAAGTTAAAAGGCAAGTATGCAAAGGTAAACAAAGAATAAAGAATAGCAATGATGAGGGCAGTAGGAAGAGCGAAGCTACACTAAATAGCTAGACCGAGTGCCTCTTTCCCCAGCAATGACACCAACAAGCTTGATGTAATTTTCCTAGGGCTATACACTAATCAATTGAATGATTACTAGATGCAACCATAGGGTTCAAATACAATTTGGATCCTTTGAATTAATAAAGGGATCCATACTAACACATCCACATAGACTAGAATATATCACTCACAAGCATACATGATTTTATTATAGTATAGATGAGTGGAAAATAAGGGGTCAATCCATAGAGAAAGAGAGGGCACTAGAGCTAAGTTATGTTAAGATATGTTCCTAAAGTAGATATTAGGGTTTCTAGGGTCTATAGTTGGTTTTGATTTTAATTACACCAAGGTTCATGCAAGAAAACAAGAAAGGAAACAAAATAATGGAAACCCTAATTTAACCCTAAACAAGTTAATTCTAGGTAACAAAGAAAGGCAACTAAGTGAACAAGAGAAAGAGACTAAGACTAAGTAACACTAGCTAAGAAAGTTAGACACTAAAGCAATTAGGAACGTAGATTATTTCTAACTAGCATGATTAACAATACCAAGCTTAAAAGAGTAATAATTACTCCATCAAGACCTAACTATTCAAAAAAAGACAATTAACAAACAAAGAAATTAAAGCTACTAAATAAACTAGCATGGACTGGATAAGAGAGAAATTGAGGTTTAATGCAAGTCGTGGAGAGGTGAGCAGTTTGGGGATGATACTAGGGTTCCAGTTGGGGGGAGGATATAACATGAAACCCTAAACATTCATTCTAGATTTCTAAACCAAAAAACTAGCCAAATGCTATGAAGTGACCCTAGACTATTAGTTTGGCATGGATAGAATAGAGTGTGTGAAGGGGAACTACACCCTTACACACTATATCTAACCTTACGAGGCTCAATTGGACTAAAGTATATGTGAGATTACAATAGGATTTGACTAATCTAGGTTTCTAATATGGGGATGTTTAGTGTAATTGGGAGCTAAAGGTAGGAGTGGGAAGTATAGGTGAGGGTGTTTCACCTTACATTGCTCACCATCTATATTTTAGAAAACTCCTAGGAAATTACACTAAACACTCCTATACTAGCTACTTAGATATCACACCTAGGATTAAGAGAAGGGATATATGTCTGGGAAAATGGGGTGCTAGCTAGGGATCCACTAGTTGGACCTAGGAGCAATTTATAAGATAGACTAACGTGCAATCTTCTCCTAGACTTACGTGGTTTCAAGCATAAATCAATATGTAATTACATGTTTTCAAGCACAAACCATAAGAAGCAACATGGAAATTAAGATAGAAATAGAAATCCATCATCATAGGACTAAACTATAGAATTTACAAGTTATATTCCCCCAACATGGTATAAAAGTAAAATTTTTACCCCAAACAACCCATGACAAGGGGCTTAGCTAGACATAAAATAAGAAGAAGAAGAGAAAGAAGGAGTAGAGGAGTGGGGGGCATAGAACATGGTAAAGACTCCTCCTCCTTCACATACTAGCTATTGGAGCTTGCAATTCTTCTCCCAAGATTGATGTATGACATAGGATGGTGGTGGATGATGGTCAAAACCCTAGAAAAATAGAATTTTGAGGTAGAGGGAGGTGGAAATGAGATGGAGGTAGGTGGGAGTAGGCGAGATCTCTTGAATGCCCTAAGGAAGATATAAATGAATGCTATGGGGGTGTAACCTCATGCTACAACCCCACCTAGGTGTATATAAGCGGTGGGGAAGTATTAGGTTAAATGGGGACATTTTGGGTAAAACAATGCATAAAAATGTAGGATTTTGGGTGGCAATACGACCGTGGTGGGGTAGGTGTAGAATAGTCTTGGTGGTAGGGAACAAACGTGTTGTATGTAGGCAAAGTTATAGTGGAAATGGGTGAAATGGAGGCTGGTAGCACGGTCATGCTAGGCCGTACGTCTGTGGTGAAGGCTAAGTAGAACAGGTGTGCTAGGTAGAATGACTATAGTGGGCAAGTTGGGGGTTTGGTCATTCTGCTTGGAATGCCTATTCTGCCTCTATCTAACACTACCAATCTGGATGGCATGATAGTGCTATGGTCTTCTTGGCACATCCATTTAGGATGGCATGAAAATGCTGCTAAAGTTGATATAGCTTGTTGTATTCTGTCATCTCTTTGTGATTGTTGCTCGACCAACACGTCAATTCATTGGCACCACGGTCATGCTTGGGTCTTCAACTAAACTTTGCACTTTCAAATTTTCTCATCAATGGATTTCTTTGCTTGAGTTGAAACTTGGCCACTAAGGGTAGTTTGAGGGAGCCTTTGAACTCACTGTGGGCCTTCTAAGGGTATAGAAACCAAAGTATCATCCTCTCTCTCTCTTGTCCTACCAAGCATGGTCCTAGTACCTGAAACATATGCAAAGAAAATCCATAAGTGCATTTGATAAAAATATGCATATTGAATGAAATAACATGTAATATAACAAATTTAGATGTGATTGAAGTGCAATAAGAAACAATATGTAGCCCTAAATTAGGGTTGCATCACTACCTTATCATGCTACACATCTCCTTGAGGTGTATGGACCATCTCCAAGTTTCTTAGACACTTTGAGGAGATGGGAAACGGAGAGTCCTAGGGTGACATGAAAAAAACACCCCACAGAGTTTCCTAAAGGCTTGGGAGAGTCACAAGAAATAGAACAGAAGAGAGCGATAGAGGAGAGAGAGATCCATAAAGTGAGGAGACAAGAGGTGGACACAACACAACATTATCCCACAACGAACGCCTATGACATGTCTACGATACAAGTGCAGTTGGAGGGCATTCAAAGATCACATTAGAGAATTTAGAGGATATTTGGTGCAAAGTGGTTGGATCAGTAGCAAATTCACCATCAAATAAACCACATGTATCTATTTTAGAACACATATTTGTCGAGGAACCCCTAGTGGGGAGAAGACTAGTGGGGAGCACTGTCTGGGTATCAAGAGACATAACTGCCTCGACATGCAGACTATGGGGCAGTTACTACCAGTACCCCCACTGCAAGGAGGAGCAACACCCGATCCACCACAAAAACAATGACCATCTACCCTATCACTCCTATACTTTAGTGTCATGTTGAGGACAACACAATTCAAAACTTTGGGGTGGTAGGACATTATGTCGTTCATTTCACTTATTACTCAGTTCCATCATGCCATTTACTTATGTTTTAGTACTTTTTCTATCTAGATTATATTTTCATTGCTTTGCATACATGCATATCAGGTAGAGTTTATTTCTTTGCATTTTTGTGTAATTTTCAATTTTTTTTCTCCTTTTGTTATGCATTGTATTCCATGTATATATTTGTAATTTTTTCATGTTTGTAGCTAGAACTTGCTTGTTTCTTTCTTTATGTTTCATAAGGAAGGTTTAGATGTGATTGAAGGAAAGTTTACTCCATTTTAACCAATTTTTCCCAAATTTAGAATTTCTTGCCTAAAAGCATGTTTTGACCCAATCTATACTTATTGAATTGAAACTATTGACTTTGATAAATGCATGCTACATTATCTTGAGCTATTGTTGAATGATCTCAACTCTTGAATTTTTACATGTGAATCACCTCTTTCATGCTTGTGAATAACTTGGTTGAATTGTGATTTAAGCATTCCACTAACACTTAGGGTTTTTCAAATCTCATAGTAAAAATATGGTTTTCATATTGCTCATTCATGTGGTGTCTCATTGCTTGATGAAATTATTGGAGTGATTTTCATGGAAGAGATCTCATGTTGAAACCCACACTAGTTACCCCTATTTGACTCACTTTTATTTCACCATTCCTTATTACTTCACCTCATGAGAAGATGCCAAAGATCACATATTTATCTGTGGCCACCATCTAAAAGTTTTGGGTGGAAATATCTATATCTCCCCACTTCACTCTCACTACCATGTGCCCTACCTACACCAAGAGAAAAGAAAAATAAAAAGAAAATGCAAAAACTAAAATAAAATATGCTCCTATATAATAGCAACTAAATAAATAAATGATGAGTTCTCCTATGTAATAACACTCCAACCTCTTACCACAACCCATTTATTCCTTTTGCAACCCATTGAGCTAGGAAGAATAAAACCTAACTTATTTCACCCTTCTTCATAGTCACGTGGGTTACTTAGTTTGGTTTGACATATGAGATTGAATGCATGAAGGTCAAACATCACCCCAGTCATTTTTGTCAAACACAATGAAATAGTTTAACTGGAGCTGTCTAAAAACCATATAGATTGATTATGCATTCTATGCCCTATATTTGAAGTTTGTACGTGCAACACTTTAATCAAGATTGGTTTGTGAAAGAGGAGAGGAAAGAGGTGAAATACATGTACATAGTCATCATTGAGCTCATTTAGTCAATATTCACATGTTGCATGCTTTTTTCATTTCTTACTTATTGAAAAATTGAAAAGAGATTGAGTTGGAGCATACTTGGGTACAAGTATGCTTTAAGTTTTGGGGTGGTGATGCAACCCTATTTTACGACTTCATCTTGTGTCTTATTTCACTTCAATAACATCTAAATTTGGTATGACACATGTCATTTCCATAATATGCATATCACTATCAAATGCACTTATAGACGTTCTTTGCATGTTTTTTAGGTACTTGGACCATGCTTGGATGGATGGGAGAAAGGAGGGTGATCCTATGGTTCCTTCATCATTGGAGGGGTCTTAGGAGGGTCCAAGACCTCCTCCAACCTACCCCTAGTGTCCAAGACTCATGTCAAGAAAACAAGTCCATGGAAATACAAAGTTCAAGCTCAAAGTGCCTTAGAATACCCTAACACGATTGTGGTGCCAAGGAATAGTCGCGTTGATCAAGTTCAAAATCAAAGTAGAAGCACAGTTCAAGCATTGAAGAAAAGACTGCAACATGGATGTGCAAGCTACCACGGTTGTGCCCAGATGGACCCCACACAATTGTGAAGCCTACTATAGCCGTGGCACCAAGAACCTACATGGTCGTACTCAATAAAACGACTAGTGCACTCCTCCAAAATCAGCGTGCACCACTACACGCCCATGTAGCCACCTATCCACCATGGTCATGCTACCTAGTACAACCATGCTACCAACCTCCCAACTATAAAATTCCACTGGCATCTTTTTCCGTTTCCCACCTTAGTTGTTCAATTCCAGCACAGCTGTGAGCTTAGAAACCTAGCAATTTTGTACACTTATCTACCCATTACACCCCCACTTGACCTAATGTTTCTCCATCACACATATATATACTTGGATGGCATCTAGAGCATGCAGTTTGTACCTCTCAGCCCATCTTAGCCCTCATTCATCCATCCACTCCACCCACTAACTCCATTACACTTCCATTCCATTACCTTCCACTCCAAAACCCTTCTTTTAGGGTATTTGGCCACTTTCCACCACATTCTATGTCATCTCACCTGGGAGGAGGGAGGAGCTTGAGATGTTGCTACTAGGGGGTGGAGACCTATACTTATTCTTCTTTCTCCATTTTTGTGTTTTCCTTTGTTATGAATAACTAGCCCCCCTAGGTGGGCTGTTTGGGGTCAAAAATGTTACTTTGATACCATGTTGGGGGAAAGTGATATGTAAACATTATAATCTTGTTTGATTATAATTACATTATACTTTTATCTCATTTCCCATAAATTTCTATATGGTTTGTTCTTGACTCACCTAGGATTCTAAGGAAAGGGCTTATATATAACTATTTTTAAAATTCCTCCTCGGTGCAATTAGTGGATCCCTAGATAGCTACCCATGTTCCTACATCCTAATAAATTATCCTACACATAGGTGAGAGATCTAAATATCTAGTTTAAAAGAATTTAGTGTAAATGGCTTGGAGCTTCCTAAAGGCTAGATGGTAGGTGATGTGATGTTCAAAACCTCATTTCCACCTTAAATTACCATCCTCGACCCCCAATTGTCCTAAGAGCTACTATCCTAAAAACCTAGACTTGATTAGATCCTAATATAATTCCACCTAAACCCTAATATAGGTGAGTCTCACAAGGGTGTATAGGAGGTTATAGAATCTAGTTTCCCTATACATACCCTACCCCATCCATGGAAAATTAGTAGTCTAGGACAATTCATTTAGTATCTATCTTGTTGTTTAGTTTGGTAATATAAATGAAACAATAGTGTTTACATGTTATCACCCCCAAATCAACTGTCAAGTATAGTCCCCCAAACGTCACACACTTCGCATAATTGTGTAAAACCCTAATTTATCTTCTTGCTTAGCTAGTCTTTAATTGTTTAGCTCTTTACTTGTGTAATTAGTCCATTGCCTTTCTTTTGTCTTGTTCTTGCTAGTTTAGATCTTTAATTGTTTTCCCCTAGATTTCTAGTCTAGTCTTAGTGTTATCTCTTTCTTTATTTAGTCTATTTTTTCTTCTCTTACTTGGTGTTGTTTTCTTTGGTAATTAGAGCTAAATTCTCTAGGGTTAAATTAGGTTTTTCTTCTTGCTTTTACTTAATTTCTTGATCACCATTAATTTAACAACCAAAACCAACTTGAAACCCTAAAAAACTAGACTTTGTGGTGGAAACCTAGATAATCTAACTTAGCTCAAGTGCCCCCTCTCTCCCTGAGGATCAACCCCTATCTTGACACATTCCTGTACTATAATACAAAGCCATACACTTGCATGCAAGCTTTGTGTATTTGGGCGTGTCACCGACTAGGGTCCTATAACATTGAAAGACCTAGTGTGCATGTCCCGTGTGTGCACCAAGCTTTCTGACACCTTTTTTGAGGATCAAAAGTGTCATAGATCCTCAGTAGATGTGGTGTGACACTCTCCTTGATCATCGTCTTCTTCCAGTCTACTTGGCCAGGTTTGGAAAAAGCACACCAAGCTTTCTGACATCACTTTTGAGGACAGAAAGCACCATAGTTCCTAGTAGTTATGGCGTGACTCTCCCCTTGAGCACCATTTTTCCAATTTACTTGTAAAATTTTGGAAAACACACATCATAAGGTGCAATAATAACATGTGCTTAGTAAATATTCAGTCCAACAACATATATAATGCTTTTAATAAATTTGACAAACATATAGAAAGAAACATGAGAATTCTTTTAATACAAATATTCTGGGTAGAATAAGAGAAGTACAAGAGGAGTACAAGGAGTGTTGTAAAGAGTGAGGTGGAATCTCTAGCTTAAACAACCTAAATAAAGTATGACTATTGAAAGGATGTTTAGGGAAATTATCAAAATGGGGGTGGCTTCCCTTAGACAACTTACGAAAACATGAACTACAAGGAGGATCAGTTGGCCTTTGAAGGACCACTTGGTGAAACCATCTCTGCATATTGTGAGATATTAAGAAAACCTATGGACTTGTTTCAATCTTGAACGACGAGGGATTAAACTATATAAGTTTGTATTCAAGCATTGTCGTTATAAATATTTGAAATTATGTTGATTTCTAAGAGCTTTTTGTTATCAAAGAAGTTGAGGTGTTGATCATGTAAGTGTGTAGATGATTTTATTCTCAGATTGTTAGATTCTTAGTACTTTATATTTGTTTTTTGATATATTAATTAGGGGTGAGAAAATATTGATCCAAACTACAAGATCAGACTAGACTAGTACATTTTGTTTGGTGGGTATTGGATTGTTTCAAGTTTGACCCAATCTATGATCTTGAAACTTTGTCATTTTGGTCTTTGATTAATTTTGGCCTAAGACCAATCAAATCATGGAATGGACCACAGAACAATTTAGAGACATAATACCGATGTATTTACATCTATGTTAAGTAAAAGTATAAACAACTCATATGATAAACACTAAGAGCATGAACATATGATACTATTATTATATTACTGTTATAAATAATCAATAGCATCCAAGTTTTACTATCAAATATTTTGCAGTTTACGTAAAAGTATGATTGCAGTCCTAACCATCCACTGTCCCAATCCAACCCTTCTTTAAATCAATATGTTACGTCTGCTCTCACTGTAAAACGTTCGATCTATGGTCCACAATTTTTTATTAATTTGGTTGATGTGATTTTCAATTTAATTTTCTCACCCCTAAAATTCTAAATGTCAATCTATCTAATCGTTAAAGCTATTTACACAAATGCAATTGAGTCTGATGTCCCAAATAGTGACATCCTTATATCTATTATTGCTTGCCCGAGGACATTTGTTTCCATTTATTATAATATAAAATTAGGATGAGGAAACTTTGACCTTCACACAAAGATCATGGCATTATGCTAGTAAGTTTTTAGAACGTCAGGGGAAAATCTTATTCCCCACTCTTTCAAGCACATCTATCCTAGAAATTACAATTGAGTTAGATGAATCAAGAAAACTTGGTAGTAGTACTATTGTTAGAGACCACTTTTTTGGGGTTACTTTGATGGAAGGAAACCCAAGTAGTGACACTACTACTAAAATAAAAAGGGATATGAGACTCAAAGGGATCAAGAGGGGAAGACCCATATATAAGTCCCATCTAGAGATTTCTTAAATGATGCTTTGCCAAGGAATAAACAACCCATTGGTTGCACAATTTATCTTCCCAAACATGATATCCTCTAGAGAATGGCACTGTGTATCAATAGAACATTTCCACACTTGTAACTTTGGAAACATCTCATTTGTTCCATGAATAACATCCAAAGCTTTATTGCTATCCACATCAATGACAAGAGTATTACTCCTCATGGTTTTAGCAAACCTAATTTTTAATCTAAGTTTATACGTTGTCCAAATTTTGATGATGACCTAACCATTGCATTCAAATGTATCTAATGTATATATTTGAGATTGATTTCTGGGAATGGGTATAAGAAAAAGATCATTTCCACCAAGCCCTAGATTGATCCAGTTAATGTCAAAAGTAATGCAAATGCACTTTCTTGGAAAGCACCCTAAAACCCTTAGGAAGTTTTTTATAACCATTTGTATTGATTCTATGACTTGTAACTAAGATGAGAAAAAATAAGGAGCGCTCAATTTGAACGTTTAATCACTCTAATGAAAATATCCAAAATTGATCATAGGTTGTATGATCGGTCGAGCTTCCTTCATAGAAACTTGACCGATGCCTTGGATTAATCTTGGAAAATGCCCAGGTTAATTTGATCAGTTTATCCTAGGACAAACTTGACTGACACCCTACACTGGAAAATGAAAATTAAGTGATCGACCGAGTTTCATCCAGGATAAACTGAAGTAATGCTTCAAATTTTCTTTATCGCATAGTGCAATCAGTCAATTACCTTTATTGAAAATGACCGATTTCACTATATAGAGTGTGCAAAAAAAGTGATTCTAACTGTTGGAAGTGTTGCAAAACTCGAAATTATATCTGTTGCAACACCCCAAATGGCTAAAAAACATTCCTTATTTCTCCTAGACACTAGTGGACATCCCCAACTAAAACTAGGACCTCTTAAGGTTCATTCCAAGTTTTCTCCTTCATACTATTCAAGATCCTAGCTATAGTTAAATTCATTCAGTCCACTAGAGCCCCTTTCCTTCTCTTTTTTGTGAATAAAAACATCCATATGAGTGAGATAGGATATGTGTGAGGGAGCTACTCCATTATAGTCTTGTAAAGCCCTCAAAGCTTCCCTTCCCCAACCCCTTTCTTTAAGATTAAGTTGGTGAAGGCTTCTCCAAGTGAAGGAGAAGGTGCAAATCTTCTCTAAGTGGAAGGAGAAGGTGAAATAGATTCTCCAAGGTGAAGGTGAACATCAAGGCTGAAGATCCTGGAGTAGAGTTGGTAAATCCTTCAAGGAAAAAGACTTAGTGCAAGAAGGGGATCTCCTTGGCTAAGGTGTCCAACTATTAGCAAGAGTGGGTAAGACCTTGTAGAGGTAGAAGACTCTAGCTCAAATGATAGGTAAGTACTTGGTTGGTTTATTGGGTCCTTAAAAAGGAGGTTGAGTATCCTTGGCCCGGAAAAGGAAGGTCATCTTGTATGTCTTATAATGGAAAATAAATATACATTGGTTGCAAAATCCTAGAGCTTGTCCTCTCTAGGTAGTGGATTGACTTTATCCTAGTTTGAGGATTGGAACCACTCTACATAGATTGTTCTTGTTCTTGTTTCAATCTCTCTCATCCTTTCTATTTATGCTTAGTTTCACTCAAATTACACCTTCACAATCTTGCCTAATGATGTAACTTGAAGGTCTAACAAGTTTTGTGTGAGTGTTTTTAGCTCTATTCACCCCCTCTAGAGCCCTTTGATCCAAAAAGTGGCATCAGAGCCACATTCTTCTTCGATAAGATCTCCCATGAGATGAGAAGATGGGAGACAACCTCTTAGATTCTCTAAACTTAGAGGGTGAATTCTCCCTTAGACCTTCAATATTCGACGACACAAACTTCCTTTATTGGAAGCAAAAGATGCAGTTATACGTGCAAGGGATAAGCTACGACATGTGGAAAGTAGTCATCCTTTCCCACAAGGAGCCAACCGAGTATGTTTCCACTTGGGATGAAGCTACACTCAAGAAGGAATAGCTAAATGCAAAGGCAATAAGCCTCATCTATGCTGCCCTCACTCCTTCTGAGTTCAATCTGGTATCCTTTTAGGATACGACCCATGAGAATTGGAACAAGTTGTGCATCATCTATGAAGGCACAAAGAAAGTCAAGGAGTCTAAGATCCACTTGCTCAAGGGTCTCCTTGAGAACTTGAAGATGGTAAAGAAGGAGATAGTGGTCTATATGCACACAAGGCTCAACACCATCATCAATGGACTTGCTTCCTTGGGCCACCCCATGGATAGAGGGACCATCAACTTCATGATACTAAGGTCTCTCCCCAAGAGATGGGAACCCAAGGTGACTTCTATTTATGAAGTTACAAGTGTTGGTGACATTGCCACCGAAGAGCTCATTGGCAACCTTCAAACTCATGAGCCAAGACTTGACAAGAAATAGGAAGATGAAAAGCAAGAAGAGAAGGAATCAAAGCAGATCAAAGACAATGCATTCAAAGCTCAAGTGGAGGAAATTGTTCTCCAACAACAACTTGCTTGCCGGTCCTCTCCTCCTTCCTCCCCTAGTGGACATGAAGCAAACTACTCCAAGGGGAAGCACTTCAAAGGTAAGCCCTCCTCATCCTCTACTCCAAGGTGATATGAAAGTAGCCAAAAAGGACATTGAATGATTTCCCCAAGGCAAAGAAGTCCTACCACAAGAGCATCTCCAAGAAGAAGGAGGACTTGTAAAGAGTGGGATCCAATAGTGAGCCCACTCAATGATAAAAAAAGGAGCCATGTAATAATTAAGCAGTGGAAAACATAACTATTTACAAAGTTATAAAATATGCCCATGTGCATAACTTTCTGACCCTAAGGGTGGTACATAAAATGAAAACATTACATATATATACACATAATCCCATATGCAGAGGGTAACAAGGCTATCTCAAGCTGTCCTTATGTTCACCAAAGGGCACACAATCTTTCTAAGTCTTTGTCTTATAAAGCACCTACACCTGGGTGGAGGGAACACCCAGAAAAATATAGGAAAAAAAGAGTATGTGTCAACAAAAGCTGAGTATGTACATTAGAAAATTAACTAGGGAATTTATTTCAAAAATAAAGTAAGATGATCCCATCAAAGAGGGGGCCATTAAATATAGGTAAGTTTAAATGAGAAGTAACAAGAGAAGGAATTTCCAAAAGAATGAGGCAATATAATTAAATAATTGAGAGAACACATCTTGCCATTAACATACACAATATCACAAAAATCATAGCCATTCACATGCAGATATATTTATACTAAATAGCTAAAGTACGACCAAGACGCAACTGGATATTTGGTCTTAAAAAATGGGTGGAATAGCACACCCTGGGCGGAAGTAGCACACCCCTATATAAAGAGAGGTGGAAATAATGCACCCCGGGCGGAAATAGTGCAACCTAATGGTTGTGCTCATGCACCATACAATAGATATATTGCCAAATTATCAACATGCATAAATAGAGTGGCTAGAAAATTTACATTCACCATTCACATTTCCAAGAATAATAACCAAGCAAGTGGGGTCATTGACCCAATTCAACATGATAATAATAATTTCTAAATAATAATAATAAGTCCAACTGAGAGTATATGAATTGTCCAAAAAATGGAACAAGAGCAAGTATTGCAAAAGTTGCCTCATTATGGGGAAATTTAGTCATATAAATGCCCAATTATAAATAGGGCAGAGTACATACCTGGTCTTCAAGGAAAACCCTATCCCTAAGGGTGTAATTATCATTTATCCTTCTTAACCTAAAAATGTTTCATATACACACATTTTGTGCACAAATACCCATTCATAATTCGAAGTATATCTAATACTGGTATTGGTTACCTAATACATGTTTAGGGTTTATAATTCCAACAAAATTACCATAGATAGGGTGAGGGATGGGATTAGCTATTGTTTATTGGAATATCCTTACTAGTAATACCTAGGGTTTTATTTTTCTTGTAGGATGTTTTAAATATTCCCATTTAGATCATATATCTATGCACATTTATAAATACATTTCCTATATGTTCTTTTCTTTATATGCATTTTCATTCAACCTAGATAAATACACTTCATAGTATCATAGATAGACTTATGAAAATATGTTTTTAATTTCATATATGAAAAATACTAAAGTGATGTGCCATCTAGGTTTAGACTACTTTCTAAAATACCTTGGTTGTATTATAAATTAGAATATGAATAGAAGGAAGGGTTACATACCTTTGAACATGGTAATTCATTGAGGATTAGTCCTCAAATTTGGTGAAATAGATCGATCACCATCTCATGGTTGGGACTTATCAAACCTGGTTGTAATCTCTAAATAAGGTCTGAGTTTTTAGAGATGTAAAGGAGGTAATGGATCTGGAGCAACACCCATTTCTTTTTAGCCTTTGAAACTACTATCGTCGAAACACATGGGAACAGTCAATCAACACAAAGTATGGAGTTGGCAATGCAATTTTGTTTGGGGAGGATGTCCCATAAAGAAGAGAGGCCAGAGTTGAAGGTGAAAGATTTGTCATTTATGTGGAAGGTCTTGATAGGACATGATATCATGAAGGATCTCAACACTACAACACTAGATGAGAGTAGGATAGACACTATTTTGTTTAGAGTGCCGATGGGATTAGTGATCTCAATTCCTAAAGTCATTTGTAGTTAGCTTTAAAGATGGCTAGGAGGTTTTAGTGGGCATATAGAGTTAAAATCTGGTGATGATGGTTGCTTGGAATCAGACACACAGGAAGGTTGGAGTGGTAGGCATCCTGGTCGTGGTTGGAGGCCAGAGTCTAGGTTCTATGGGGGTCACCCCAGTGAAAGATGAAGGAGGATGGTGAGACTGACCATTCACTTGGTCATCAGTGCAATGCGTTGTGTCTTTCGCAGATGAGGCAGAAGTAGGGAAGGGAGCTGACTGGGGTCCAATGGTGGTGGCAGCGTGTTTCAAAAGTCTCGGGCTCCACTAGTCTGGGTATATGTTGATGATGGTTCAACGATGGGTTCACCGATTGCATTTTGGGTTGCAGGTTGCAAGATGCCTGACGGATGGCGGTGAAGCAAATGGACAAATGAAGGGAAACAGAAGGGAAGACATAGCTGTTGTTTTACCCTGATGCTGGCAGTGATTCTTTAGGGTTTCAAGTAGGAACTGACAATGAAGGTCGGTGAAGAAGGTGAGGGGATAAGGGTCTGAGTATGCAGTGGTGGTGTCAGGGTGTCGAAGTGGCTCAATCTGATCGGTTTGGTTGTGGTGCACTAAGTGTTTCCATCTGTTGTGGCCATAGTAGATGGGGCACCGTGGGGTTGTGGCCAGTGCAAGGGATAGAGGGGGTCTGGTAGTGGTAGCGGCTACCTTGGGTGGACCCAGTGGCGGTGAAGCAGTGATGGGCTTCAGGAAGTGGTGTCTTCCTGGAGGCTACAATGATTGTAGGTTGACGAAGAGAGGCAGAGGTTGCTTCTGGTGGCCCCTTGTCATTATCGCATGAATTTTCTACCAGCCTCTTCTTCTTTAAATTTCTTCTAGTAATACCTCCGCTTATTCCTCTCTCATACCCTCCATGATGGGACCCATACATAGAGTCCACAACATGACCTAACTTTAATGGATCATTTGTATTCTCCATTTCCAATTCTATACATCTTTCTATTACCTTTTCCTATAAGGTAAATTCACATATCGAGTTGTTTTTCTTAATTTAGAAGAATATAGATGATGATATAAAGACTTACACAAATAACTCTTGTTTTTTCATCTATATATTTGCCATTCCTTTTATGACCATCAAACCAAGTTTGCAGGAGTGTCTCTTTCCCACCATTTTTCTCCTAAAAAACATTTACATATGTAACATATGAAAAAGTATAAGTTATTTCAACTATTCTAAATTATATTAGAGATCTTACCACATTCAAATGCTTTTCAGCATAAGATATCGGTCCAGTTGTGTGTGTAGCTTGTAAAATACTTCGATTGCGTTTATTAATGCTCACTTCTTGCTACTCAATGATCAAGTGAATTTATGAATTGAATATAAGTATGAATTGTAAAACATAGTAAGACAATGTAATATTTTTTTGAACTTTACCTATTTTGATTGACTACTCCAAAAATCTATAAGTAATACCCAACTTTCTTGTGGAACTCGATAATCTATAGTTTCCATTTGTTCAACAATGAGAATATTAGGATTTAACCTACATTTTAGATCCTTACGAAAATCACGCAATTGTTGATTGATCATCTTTTAGACAAAAGTAGTTACTTCATCATAAGAAGTCAGTTTTGTATCATCCATATTGAAAAATTCAAAGTCACGCTGCATCGATAAAATATAATATATATGAAAATAATAAGATTAAAAGTATTTTTCTATTTTAGTTGGATAAAAATAAAAATATAAAAGCATCTTGAAAGTAGAACACTTACTAGAACATTAGTCATAACCATTTCAATAGTCGATTCATGATCTTGTCCCCACTACTTATGTATCAGAAATAAAGAGGAATTACAAGCTAATATTCCTAAAAGTTGCTCAAACTACGTCTCCCTGGTCCAGCAATTCTACCATCATTGAGAACAATTGCATTTATGCTTCTGACTAGATGTAGGGGCCACTGCCTTTAAACTGATTCTACCTCGTGTCCTTCTTTTGTTAACATTTGGTATGATAACATCTAAAAACATTTAGAAAATGTGATTTAACTTTTATTTTGATAATGAAAAATATTCATAGAAAAATATAACACCTATGGCATCATGCTCAATTAATTCTATTAAATGTGTATGAACTACATCTTGGCTTTGATCATCCACTCCCAGTATAGTAGAAAAATAAGGAAATATATACTCAACATAATAAAAGTAAATAAACATTAACATCAATATTACTTTATCACAAATATTGTACCTCCCATCTTTTGTCTATCATTTTCATTTTCTGGAGTTGTGGTACACATGTGCTTCTGTTCATTTCCTGGAATTTCATAGTAAAAGTAAATAAACATCAACATCAATTATTTGATAGAAAATATAACTTTATCATAAAATATTATACCTCCCATGTGTTGTCTACCATTGTCATTTCCCAGAGTTGTGGTACCCGTGTGCCTTTGCTCATTCCCTACTAGAGTTGAGGTACATACTTTTCTCTTTTCATTCACTACAACTTATATAAGACATGTAAATAAACATCAATATGAATTATTTAATAACAATCACATCATTAGTGATAAAGTTTATACCTCCATTGTGATGTCTAATATGCTCATTCTCAGTAACTACAGTTGAGATATACGCTTTTCTCTTTTTATTCACTATAATTCATATAATGCGAGTAAATGAACAACAATATGAATTATTTGATATAATGACTATAGCAATATTAATAAGTCTTGTACCTCCTTTGTGATGTCTAATATGCTCAACACCTATAACAGGAGTTGTAGTACACACTTGCCTCTGTTCATTTCCTAGAATTGACATAACGAAAGTATGTAAATGTTTAAATAAAATATTATATAAGAAATATCATTTTTTTCATATAAATTGTACCTCCAATGTGCTTTGCGCCATGCTCATTCCTAGATATCCCATTTGGAAAATTGTGCTCTAAATCTGAATTTTTATTTTGAGAATTAACTTGGACTTGACGATTCACTGGATATCATATTTGAGAAATAAAGAATACATCATCTCTATATATCTACTATAAATTGTTATTCTACTTGTAACAATTACCTCCACTTGATGGTCTATCCTGCCCATGTCTTGCGATTTCTGTCGAGACATTCACTTGTGTCTTATCATTTCCTGCATTTCATTTATTGAAAATGAACATACATTGATCTAACACACTACTTTTAACTCAAATTGGTACCTTTTATGTTTTGTAAGGTTTTCTATTAGTCTGAATTTTTATTTTTGAGAATTAACTTGGCCTTGACGATTCACTGGATATCATATTTGAGAAATAAAGAATACATCATCTCTATATATCTAGTATAAAAGGTTATTCTACTTGTAACAATTACCTCCACTTGATGGTCTATCCTGCCCATGTCTTGTGAATTCTATCGAGGCATTCACTTGTGTCTTGACATTTCCTGTATTTCATATATTGAAAATGAACATACATTGATCTAACACACTACTTTTACCTCAAATTGGTACCTTTCATGTTTTGCAAGGTTTTCTCTAAGTCTGAATTTTTCTTTTGAGAATTAACTTGGCCTTGAAGTTTCACTGGATATCACATTTGAGAAATAAAGAATACATCATCTCTATATATCTAGTATAAAAAGTTATTCTACTTATAACAATTACCTCCACTTGATGGTCTATCCTGCCCATGTCTTGTGAATTCTGTCGAGGCATTCACTTGTGTCTTGCCATTTCCTACTTTCATATATTGAAAATGAACATACATTGATATAACACACTACTTTTAACTCAAATTGGTACCTTTCATGTTTTGCAAGGTTTTCTCTAGGTCTGAATTTTTTTTTGAGAATTAACTTGGCCTTGAAGATTCACTGGATATCACATTTGAGAAATAAAGAATACATAATCTCTATATATCTAGTATAAAATTTTATTCTACTTGTAACAATTACCTCCACTTGATGGTCTATCCTGCCCATGTCTTGTGAATTCTGTCGAGGCATTCACTTGTGTCTTTCCATTTCCTGCATTTCATATATTGAAAATGAACATACATTGATATAACATACTTCTTAGAGAATGTAATTTTAACTATAAATAAGTACCTTCCATGTACTGTAAGGTTTGCTCTAGATCTAAAGTTTGCTTTTGATAATTAACTTGGCCTTAACGATTCACTGGACATCACATTTGAGAAATAAAGAATACATCATCTCTATATATCTAGTAGAAAAAGTCATTTTGTTTGTAACAATTATCTCCACGTGATGGTCTATCTTTCCCATGTCTTATAAATTTTATCGAGGCATTCGCTTGTGTCTTGTCATTCTTTGAATTTCATATAATGAAAATTAACATACATTGATATAACATACTTCTTAGAGAATGTAATTTTAACTATAAATAAGTATCTTTCCGTGCTGTAAGGTTTGCTCTAGATCTAAAGTTTGCTTTTGATAATTAACTTGGCCTTGACGATTCATTGGATATCACATTTGAGAAATGAAGAATACATCATCTCTATATATCCAGTAGAAAAAGTCATTTTGTTTATAACAATTACCTCCACTTGATGGTCTATCTTGCCCATGTCTTTCAAATCATATCGAGATATATGGTTTTCGATGGTCTTTACTTGTATTTCAACAATGAAACTGAACATAAAACCTACAATGTACTTTTTTGACTTAATAATGTACCTCCCATCACAACCCTATCTTTTTATGTGCAACCTGTTCATTTTTTGTTGGGATTTTACCTAATGCAACACATATTTCTTTGGTGAAAGAGTTGCTTTTTGGTTAGTTTTCTAGATGATATTGTCCACAGAGATATGTTCATGATGGATTTTCTTAATAGGACACAATAGATAAACTAACAAAATATACTTGAGTAATATGAGAGAAGATACATATGATCAAAATGTATTAAAAGAAGGATAATTCTTACCATAAATTGACTATGCTCGAAGATGGTGAACTTTAAATTGATTATTGTAGTTGGTGTTAGTTGTACATTGGAAGAAGAAAAAGTCAGATAACTCACATAAAGATGAAGCATGCATCGGGACATGTGCGCATATGATAAGATTCTTCTTAAAAATACACTAAGTACAAATCTGCTTCCCAACTTTCTAGTTTCATTCAACACCCTGTTGTGAGTATACATAGTTAATAAGTTATCATGCTTACACCAATAAAATTGTGAAAATATTTTAAACTCTAAATAGAAAATAATTGTGCAATTATATGATTTGAACCCTAGATTTATACTTAGTCATCATTCAATTGATTAGTGTGTGGCCCTAGGAAAAACACATCAGGTAGCTCAAGTGAGACTCCTTCATAAAGGTGTTTGACCTGGTAAATGATCTTTTGATCAACCACACCATAGATGAATGAATAGGGTAATGTAGTTCCACAAATTTTCCTCTTCTTCCTTTGTGTATCTAGTCAAGTCATGTTCTAGGGCTATATCAATGGAAGTTACAATCCCTCCCATCACAAAAGGATTCTTTCTCTTAGACAGAATTGTCTTCATATGATCAATAAGAAGTGCCCCTATACTTACATGTTTTCCTTGTGCCATCCACCCCAATACCAATAGATTCTTCTTAGTGTAGCTCCTTTGGTTCTCATATCGGGCAAAAATTATATTCACTACAACCTTCTGAACATATCTCAAGTAGTAATTATGAATCAATCTTTTATTTATTTACCTGCTACAAAATTATTATGTTCGATGAACCTCTTCGACATAGATAAAAATTTGATATTTGAATCCTTTTCTGTTCTCCCATTATCTAGGAGAGTATCTACCTTGTTGGGAGAGAAAAATGGTGTTGAGGATTTTGGCAGTGAGGAGATGATTGAAATTCCCTAATTTGATCCCCATCAACAGTGACCTTCTCTAGAGTGGCAAAAATTAGCATGTAAGCTCCACATAAGTTTCCTTGACAGTAATCATCACTTCGAATAAACCCTAGGGTCTCATGATATCTCAGAATATGAAAAATACTCAATGCCTCCATCGTCTCCTAACAGGTGTAATAGGTGGAAATCACCCTATGTATCAGGAACTTTGGATGCCTTGGATTTATTAGTCAGTTATCTCTTTTATGTAGGACCTCATCATGATGTTTCTCTTACACCTCTGAATCCTATGCAGGTTGTTGTTCTCCATTTTGTGCATCCTACATTTCTTCATCCTCGTCATCAAGTATCAGTCTCTACATTTGTGCTTGCAACATGGCAGAGGAAGTAGAATGTTTGTAGTGTCGGTGCCTTCTAAGCAGTAGGGGTTGTTGGAGCTCCTCCACATCGTGGTTGAGTCATGGACTCCTACACTATGGATTCCATCAAGGTATCTAAGTTGGCAGACATCATACGGGTTGTTCAATTGTGAGAGCTAGAGGCGAGTGGTCGTGTTGGAAGAGAAAGAGTCGTCAATTGGGTTGAAGATGAGTCGTATTTGTATCTATGCCAGTAGGAAAGAACATACTTGGTTCTCTCCGTGACTTGATTTGTTGTCTTCTTCATTTTTAGTAGATTTTGGGAGGAAGACATGGAAAATTAGTTTTTTTTCAAATTTCTAGGTATGTGGGGCGGAATGGAGGTGAGAGTGGAGATTGTGTGGTATAAGTGCAGTGGAAATGGTAGGTGGAGATAGTGAGAGTGTTGCTAGAGTGATTTGAGGGTCAATTAGGGGTGAATGAGGAAGAAACTAAGGCTAGAGTAGGTCGGGTGGAACTACACCGTTGCTTGGAGAATTGCATGGCACAACATCACAAGAGAAATGAAAGAGGCGGGTTACAAGATGGTTGGGTCGGTCACTTAAGTGGGTTGGGCCCATACTAGCATGGCCATGTTGGGTACCAAGGCCATGTTGGCTTGCTGGTGCAACGGCCATGCTGCATCAAATGGATGTGCTGCCTAGCTGGCCACATAGTCGTGTTGCCTAGCATGCCCATTCTGGGTATGTTTTCTCCCTTGATTTCTCTATAATCTCCATGTAATCTTAAAAGTCCCACCATATCTTTTCCATGATACCACGGCATGGGGGTACTGTAGGAGGTGATTTCAACATGAAACCCCTTAAATTATCAAATCCTTGAACCAAAATAATATTTTTTACTCATCTTCCACATTTTACCTAATTTTCTCTATTTGATTACTCTTTTCACTTGCATGTCTAAAAACTAAACAAAAAATACTAAAATTAAAGTGTGTATGTGCATGTGTGTGTTTTCTTGGAAAAATTACAAAAACTAAAAAGTGTCAAAATGGAAGGTTGGGTGAAAAATTATTCAAACCTAGGTGGGTTGCCTCCTACTAGCGCTCGGTTTTAGGCTTTGAGTTGGGCTTCTTGTATTTCTTTCAATCATCAATGCTTTAGAATCATCGTGTGGCCATTCTTGTAGTAGATACATTCCTCATTTGCATTAAATAGGTGTTCCTTGTCCCATTGATCACAAAAGTTGTCACAATATGTTCTATTAGGATCTTTATCCTTCAAGTAATCAGTTGGATTCTTCAAGTAATCATGCTCAACATCCTAATTCCATTCTTGTCGGGTGGTGTATTGAATATATTGATCTTTATCTTCATGTCTATGAAAGAGACCGTCATTGTACCACTACACACATGTATCTTGACATCCACTATAGATAATAAATGCTTTCCCAAGATGATGGGAATCTTCATGTCCTCTGCATCCATGTCAAGAATAATGAAATCATCCAAGAACAACACTGCAATTTCTTTGTCTATCATCGCCAAGACATTATCAAATATTCCTCTAGGCACTTTAATGGAGCGGTCCCCCAATTGGAGAGTGCAATGAGTTGGTTTTGACTTTCCTAACCTCATCTCAACATAGACACTATATGGCATCAAATTCACACTACATCCCATCAATTAGGGATTGGTATATGTGATGTCCCCCTATGTATCTAGGTATGACCGGTGCCCCTGGATCTTTCCTCTTCACAGGAAGTGAGTGTTATATGACAGAGCTCACTTGTTTTATAAACTTGATTTTCTTACATATCCTCCCCATTGACTTCTTCTTGACAGTGCACTTGTCCTTGAGAGGCTTGGCATAGGATGGGATCTGTTTGATAGCATCTAACAAAGGAATGTTCACCTTCACTTGTCAAAACATCTATAGAATGTCAACATTGTGTTTTTTCCTCCTTTTTGATAATGGATACTCATCCAATGCCTCGTAGAATGGTGGCTCACTTACTTTTTCTTTACTTTAATCAACCTACCATTCTTGTTTTATGACATGATGTAAAACAATATGGATTGTAGAGCCAACAAACGGAGTAAAAGGTTGAAAATAAGGTATCACATTCTCAACATGAGGTACCATGATCACCTATACCAAACATGGTATCACTTCTTGGTCTCAACATTGTTTCATCAACATACCCTTGACTGACATGATCATTAACCAATTGATTCTTGGGTTGCTCAATGACTGGACCACTCCTTAGAATTGTCACAGTACTACCTTGCTCATAGTGAGGAGGGGGAGCTTGTTTTGGATGTAGAGGAGGTCGAGGTGGTCCTTGGTATTGGAATTGAGGAGAAGGAGAAAATTGAGGGTGATAAATGAAGTTGTGGTATGGTTGTGGTGATGGAGGTGGTGGAGGCATATAAGGCTTAGGATGACCTTGAAATTTATATATGGGATGCACTTGAATTGGAGGTGGACTATGGAAAACTTGTGAGGAACCCATTGGTCCACTTGATTCATTAAAGTTCATTATGGGTTTGAAAGGCAAATCTCCTTCTGGTTGAAGAGAAAGTATTGAAGAGAGTTGCTCCACTTTTTCCTCAAGCATCATCACATTCTTTTGCACATCATCAAACTTTTCAACCTAGAGCAAACTTCATCCTCAAACCTTGAGCTATATCTTAGAATTTTTTGTTCTTGGTTGCTATGTGATTGAGATGTCTTCACTTCTTCACTCAAAGACTCAATAGAATTAACCGAGTGAAATGGAATACTTTTGACTTTATTCTTTATAAAGCTCATCATTTCCCTAAGAATCTTCATCAATTGGGGGCTTGAATCATTAGGGGCTAGAGGTGCCACAGCAAAGGATCATTCACCGTCATTCACCATGCTACAATCTCAGTTGCTTGAATTTTCTACTAAGTGCTCAAACATTGGCCATGACTCTTTGAGTTGTTTAGCCATAAAGCCTCATCCACAAGAAGAATCCACCATAGTTTGGCCCACTAGAGATAGATCAAAGTAAAAGGATTGAACAAGCTGCCATAAAGGAAGGTCATGGTGGGGACACTCTCTCAACATCTTCTTGAATCTTTCCTATGCATCATGGAACTGCTCATTACCCATTTGACCGAAACTCAAGTATGGTACATTGTGTTTGTGTAAACCTTGTAATGGAATTGAATTTTTTACAAAGGCATTCTTCATGTGTCCCTAGCTCATGGTGTCTATTCTTGATTCATGCCAATCTTTGGCCTTGTCTTTGAGCGAGAATAAGAATAATGTGAGACAGATGCAGTCATCATTGGGTATCAGCATCCTGAAGGTAGCGAATACTTCAAGAAAGAATCCAAGTACTTGTAAGTTTGCTCACTCTCTAAGCTGTAGAAAGTGGGAAGGAGACTAAGAAGATCGAAAGGGATGGAGAATTTCTCCCATGACATTTGATCAACTCTATTAGTAATTGGCGATTTGTAGTTTCTACGCATGAAGTATTCATGGATTGGTTTTTGAGGTACATTTAAGCCTTCCATCTTGTCTTCCATGGGTTTCTTATCACATGCACAAGGCACAACCAAACAAAAGAGGATAAGTTAGCAAACCAATATGCACAAGTAATACAAAGAATAAAAAATAAAGAATAGCAACGTGAGGTCAACATAAAAAGATAAAAGAAAAACTAACTAGCTATGTCGAATGTGTGTATATGTGTGTGTGAATAATGCTAGATGTACGTTGAGACAAAATGCAAAAGCTGACTGGCTTCACCCAATTTCCTTGTTTGATGAAGGAAATTAATTTATTGATTCTATAATTATCTAATATGCAAGTCAACTTGTAATTTTTTTTTCTTTTTTTCTAGTTCTTCCAGGAGAAAACCTATTTTATAAAACTACCTTTAAAAAATGTGACAAATTGGGCTACCAATCCTTTCTAGATGAAAAAACATGTAGATCTAGCAACAAAATTATAAGATACAAAAGATGGTAGCATAAGGTTCCTATTGGTGACGTATTGAAGGATCTGCATAAGAGAGGTTGCATCATCAAAAAGTACTTGAAAGGTATCAAAAGAGAAAGGTAAAGAGGGAGGGTGATTTTTCATACAAGTTGCATTGTGCTTTTGTACCTTTTTGCAGTGGAATTGCTAGTTGCTTGACATGCTTTAAAGTTACCTGAAAGATCACTTGATAGAGGAGAGACCCCATTACGGTCAGCACATGTGTGTTTTTAATCTTTCCAATCAAATAACAAGATGTTCATAGGATGGTGGGATTAGATATCATCCATTGGTGTGCCAAGAAAGGCCAAAAGATCCTCTTTTAGGACCCTTACCACAGCTCAAAAGGTGAGGTCAAAAAATGCATCACAAACTAAGTCACATTGAAACTCATATCTAGGTTTTGTGTTGTGTGGGCATAGATCCACCTTCTCACAAGATGTGGTCTTGGAGTTACTTGGTGTGGATTCAAGATGAAATATAAGTGAATTTATTGAAAACATGGGAAGATTTGATGTACAACCATAGATGTGCACAAGAAGCATGGACAACCACCACTATAGATCCCTAAAGCCTAAGCCATCGCCAACCACAATATATGTTAGAAATCAATGAATGCCACAATAGAAATCATTAAATGCAGAGTCGATAGATGTTGAGGGTGCTGCTCAAAGAGAAAACAACATCTTAGGCATCCCGACACATGATCAGAGAAGAACAAGATCACATTGTGGGTCTTGAAGCAAACCCAAATGATCCCTAATAACAAGAGTTTTAACCACATGTTCCTTGAGAAGCTCTGAGGCAAAACCTAGATCCATGGAAATAGGACCTCCAAAAATCTACACTCCACACATAGGATGATATATGTTAGTAGGAAATGTACCAAGCTTTGGATCTACTCTAGAATCATCTGAAGCCCAAAAGATTTTTGTCTTCCTAATATTGATATGAAGACCAATGTTTGTGCCTCATTCTTGGATGATAGATAGACCCTTAGAGATTTGAACAGTGTCACTTGTGATGTAACACATCATCACACTAAACAAGATTACTCAAAACATTAAACATGATCAACAACTAACTAAACACATTGCCAGAAAAGTTGAATAATAAAAACTAATTCCAACATCATAAACATGCTTTTAAATATTTCCATAAAGGTCCAACCTTTTATATGTTCATACACCATACCAGGTATTTACATTTGAATCATGTGGTCTCAACCACAACCTGTATACAAAAGGGATATTCCACATGTACATGCCATATATTTAAACACTGGAATATTGCCAAAAACTCATGGTGATACACATATATCATATTTATAAAAATCATACCATGCTCGGACCTGAGAGTACAAGGACGATTCTAGGACTCTACTACAATAGCTACAACTGTTCGACCTTCAACGTCTACTGATCACTAGTCGGCTCTTTTACATCATGATCTGGACCACGTCACCGACGACCACCTAAAAAGATGTGGTGACCCACAAGGTGAGACCCATGTCCCAATGAGAAATATAACTATACACGGTGATTATTGATTACAACATATTATTTAATGGTAACAAACTCTAATGACCCCCTCCCCTATTATCCCCTATTCAGGTGTACTGAGAGGGACAGGGCCATTATCAATCATACAAGACAGTAGGTTTAGAAAATAACTAGAAATAGTTAATAAATTTCACTAAATAGAAATGAGTTTGTCCAATATTAACTTTACACAAAGGAATTACATAATATGGTTTCTAAGTTCATAACATGAAAAGAAAGCTAGCTAAATCCTCAGAAAATTTCATTACTATCTTTTTCTTTGAGTGCCTTCTTTTCCTGGACATCTATTTTCCTCTTACTTGCAAAATAGTAGATTATCCTAAAACAGCGTGAAACAAAATCACTATCAGTATAATGAGTTATATTGATATGTGGGGGAACCAAAATGTTTGCATCTAGTTCTAACAACATAACCTAGAAATTATTGTTACAAAAACAAAATTTATTGATTTCTTCATAACTTCTCAACCATTTTTACTCAACCTATAGTATACCCTCTCTTAGGGTTTTTTCCCTACAGTGGACTTTAGGCCACCTCTCAATCTAGATCTAGGTGCCTTATTGACCACCTATCAATCTGGATCTAGGTGCCATGTAGGTCTTCCCAATATGGGGCATGACCTCTTATGACCTTCCCAATTTGGGACTTGGTCTTTAGTCATCACCGTGACGTTATCTTGCTTTCCATTGTCAAATTTCCAAAGTTGGTATGTGGGTTCGAGCAAGTTATAAGCATAATATTGTGATAAACATAGTGACTATATAGATCGTAGGAAATCAATATCATCCAAGTATTTAATTTTAAGCA
Source organism: Alisma plantago-aquatica (assembly GCA_963693085.1). Lineage (NCBI taxonomy): Eukaryota > Viridiplantae > Streptophyta > Magnoliopsida > Alismatales > Alismataceae > Alisma > Alisma plantago-aquatica. The sequence continues at coordinate 1,295,740,629 of OY856410.1, read as the reverse complement.
ATCTGGTAAAACCTCAAAAATGTTAGGAAACTAAAGTGATTAGTCATAGGAATAACCACATACCTTGATCAAGTGCACTGGATGTCCAAGCAAGAGAAATCAAACAAGCAACCAAGAAAAATATCCTGAGAGTTAAAGCAATACACCCATGTATTTTTATATTATCCAATTTATCATTACGATTGACTTGGGTCTCAGGTTAGGGTTTCTAGGTCAACTTTATGGTTTCAGTAGGGTTTTATCTTTCCAAATCCTAATTACCATTTTTTGTGTTCTTTTGGTTCACTAACCCTAATTCATCATTTATTACACCTTTTACCTCAAGGAAACTCTGCTTTATCCAAAGCATGGGTTGCTAAGTTCACTTAACTTCCAAGTTGCTCTTTTATTCATAAGATCAGTCTTTTATCATCAATATTAATTGGACACATTAGAAACACCATAACTTAGAAATTTGGGTTTTGATTCATTTAATACATTAAAGATGCCAACTTTAGGTACGTTTCAAAGTAGGAGTAGATTTAGGTTCTGAATACATTTTTATTTGATTAGTTGCATTTTTTGAGATAAAATCATAAATTACTTGCTATTATCTGATTATCCTACTAATTACTAGGATTTTTGCAAAATTAATTCATTTTGGGCCAATCAGAGAATGTCACCTAGGTAGCGCACCCTGGTCCTGGCCTTGCTAACTTGGCTTGGCTGACTAGTCGGCTTGTGGCACCCAAGTTGGGCGATCGCTTGGCTTGCTTAGAGGGCAAACAAAAAAATATAGTGAAAACGAGAGAGTGCCCTTACCTCTTCAATGTACACACGAGGGAAGGACAGTTAATTGACAACTCCTCATCTTCAACTTTATCCAATCTCAAGTACAGATGGGCAGTCAATGGTGAGGTTGACTTGGCAAAGAGACCACCAAAGCGTGAACTTAGACCACTCTCTCCTTTGCTATACCTCCTCAAACCGAACAGTACCCTCAATTTCTTCGTCAAAGGTCACTATCTTTGGGATGATAAAAGAAGAAATCTGGCAAGAAAATAGAGATGGGCCAAGGTAAAGGTCAAGATCTACAAGGCAATTAATGGTGCGGAATCAAATGTGGGACTCTGCCGCAGATCTGTGATCTATTGATTGTAGATGGTCCAAATCCCTCTATTTATAGTCGAGGGTCAACCATGGCTGATAGGGAATCGGGTGATTCTTTTAGAGATCCCCAACCTAGGTAAAACCTAGGGTAGGTTGATTCGGATTGGTCTCCCAAAGTCATTGGGATAGTTTTCACACCTACTCGGGCATTGAGGAGGGAGAAAGATGTGAAACAAATTCATAGATTGTACCTTCAAGTTGCCTAAACTAGACGAAGGTAGGGGATGAGTGTGCTACCATTGGATCACATATCCAAAGATCCACATTGTGCACCTCAATTAAAAGGCTGATGAAAGGAATTCTAGTATGAATGTAAATTGTGACATATAATGTTATTCCTTTCACTTTAGAGATTTTTATACAATCTATATCTCTCAAACCATCCATCATTTTAATGTCAAATTTTAAGGAAAAGACTTTAATGACTCTATCTAAATGTGTGCAAAGATTGGGACCAAAAACACAAACAATGCCAAATTTTCGTAACATGCAAGCCATACACTTTTAAGGTATATATTATGCATTAAAACATATCTTTTCTCTTTCTTTCTTTTCTATTTGCATTATTTAGCTATTTTTTCTATTAGGAATCATGTGCAAATGAAAAATAATTAATAGTGGCCATCCATGCTACTTTCTAGAGAATTCTACACAATTCTCTCATATACACACAATTATCATCTATTTTTGTCTTATTCTTATTATGGGATTTTCTTTTCTCCTTTTTCCCTCTTATCCATTATTGGATTAATAAAATAGTAGCAATCACAAAATCATTCATTCAAGGGAAACTGCAAAAAAAGCACATGTGAAAAACAAAGCACATGAATTTTCATCAAGTCTCTTTTCATTGAATAATTGCATTTAAACTATTAAAATACAAGTGAAATTTAGGTTATAAAATCCTTCTCCTCTTATAGAAATTTTGTCCTCAAAATTGACTAGTCATGAAAAAAATTCAGGATAAGACGTTTCCATGTCTGTCTTCAACTCCCATGTGGCTTCATACTCACCACAATGCTTTCAAAGAACCATTACCATCTCTATCTTCATATTCCTGAGCTCTTTCACCTTGGCATCCAGTACCCTCACATGTGTCTCAGGGTATGTCAGCCTCCCTTGGAGTTCAATAGGTTCAATTCTCAACACGTCGCTCAAATCCTTCACATAGAACTTTAGATTGGACACATGGAACACATCATGCATCATACTATATTGAGGGGGTAAGGCTAAGCGATAAGCAACTTCCCAATTGACATGGATTTTTTTTTTTGGAAAAATTAGGTAAATATATTTCCAACCCTACAAGAGAGGTAAAGGTACAAGCTATAAACAACTTATATCTTACAAGAAATTAAGGGTCGATCTAGCATTAAGGTTGTAGGTATTAATTATAGTTCCCAATTCCTAATTGATGTGGCATTTATTGCACTAACAAATCCACCTAGGGCTGAAATCCCTAAGTTTTACCAAAACCTTGTGCAATAGTACCACCCGCAAGCGGATGGGTCTTATCACAATATAGTTAAGGATCGAATCCTAAGGGACAACATTTTTAGGAATCTTGATAGTTGAATATAGATCAACTAAGACTAATATTTAGAATAAGAGTTGATTTTGGTTTAGTTAAACTAATTGCAAAGAAAGTAAAAGAGTAGGATTAAAACTAAGTTTAGATTAATGATGGGAATCATTGGGGTGGAATCAGGTTTCACCACCACTACACATGCAAACACATCCAAAACGCATCTAGGCAAGATACAACTATCCAAATGGAGTAAGAAAGACCATCTGTTAGGAAATAGGGTTTGCATAAGCATCTCCATAGGCTCGATGTCTTGTTACCCATAGATCACACACTTACTACTCTGGAGATATCCCTTTAGAAGTTCTCATCCAAGCATCAACCATGTTAATCGATATTCAAATCCTAAGTATTGAAGTTCTCACAACAAAAGAATATAATAGATCATGCAAGGTAGGTGATCAATCCACAAAGAATACATTTAATGATTAACAACAAAATGGAAAGTAATATACAAGTCATGGAATGTTATAAGATGAACATGTAAGCACGGGCAGTTAGCCCCCGCACCCTAGCGAAATGGACTACTCGCTCCTCATGATAGAAATGAAAAGAATAAGAAAGATGGAAGATTCTGCCATGGTCATGGTGAAGAAGATGGCATGTCTTAGTGGAGAAATGGCCTTCTACATGATGGTGAGACATATCTAGATGAGGAGGGGAAGAACACCAAGATGGGTGAGGATGATCTTCTCTCTCCTTCTTCCTTCTCTTCTTGTGCTCTTGCTCGTAGGAGATGGAGCAGTAGATGGTTGATGGCGGAGGGTGTTGTAGATCTGAAATCCCACCACTTTTGTTGCTAGGAGGTAGATCTTGATGGAACAGATATGGTGGAGTAGCAAGGACAACACGGAGGTAGTCTTTGATGGCAGAGATCAACTTCCTTAGATGGGCACAAAGCGGCATCCTATCGACGTGGATGGAGCAGAAGCAATCCCTCAAATGAAGGAGGGGGTCATCTATTTATAAGTGTAGATCTGGAGAGCACCGACTTAGTTTTTGTGGTCACGACCTTCGGTAGCGGTCTCTATGGTTCTCCTTGGTATGACCGTGCTGAGGTGCACCCGGCCGTACCAAGGTTTCGCGATCACAGTTGTGTTTCATGTTTGAGGCGTCTGTCGCGATCGCGGGGTTTTTTAGCAGTCGAGATGGTTGTGTCACGGTCGTGGGGTTTTTTAGTAGTATCTACACCTTGGCCTCGGCCAGACCATGCTGGGATGGGCCTTACTGTGCCGATATGGTCCCAACCATACCGAGTGTCGGTCGACACGACGTCTTAATCGTAGTTGTGGCACCCTTTTGTATTACTGTAAGGCCCCTAAACTTGCTTAATGAGTTGAATAAGCTTAATTAACATAATTTAATTCTTATAACCCTAATATAACATTTTTATATTCTTTTAAATCATAAGATAATCTTAAGTTTCAAATTTGGTCCAATTTGGACATTATTTGAGCAAGTTATGCAATTTTATGCACATTTTGGACTTTTCTACAATTCACCCAATTGATAGGTTTTCTTTGCAATTTATCACTTGCATTATGTTCCTTGTATATTCTCTCATCATTCTGGATCTTTTTGGGTCATGGGGTTCCTATTTAAACCTTGGTTTGAAGGTGTTTTCCTCAAGGGTATTTTAGGGTTTACCCCTTCATGGATGAGCTACCTTTAGTAGCTATCAACTAATGAATTATTTGCTTTGCTTGGAAATTCAAGAAACGAAGGATAATCTTGTCTATATGGAAGGTGGAGGATCTGCTTGTGTGTGTGCTTGTATATTCTTAATAGTTTAAGGCCATGGACACTTGGAAAGATACTAGAACTTCAACTTTTTCTTTTTCTTTATCTTAAAGTTTCATATACTTATCCCTAAGCACCAAAACGAGCCATTTTCTCTCCACCACTTCCCTCCTTCTATGAACCTCATTCTCCCTCTGTGCTTCTGTGAATTTCCTATCCAAGGAAGAAGAAAGATGGGATCTTCTTAGAAAAAGAATCTAGGGTTGCAATTGACTTCCTTTTAGGGTTTGAAAAGCTTCCTTCTAGTGATCTTGACCTAAAAGAGTAAGAATCCCCTTCTTCCCTCCAATTATTTATTTTTTATCCTTCCTCTTACCTTTCTCCAGGTCGGAACCTTGTTGTTCCATGGTAAAAATTGCTCTAAAGCTCTAAAACCCGACCTTTCTTACTCCTTATGCTTAGGGTTTGCTCATTTGATGAAGAAAGGTGCTAGATGGACGAGTTCACAGCTTATGCTTGGATTTTCTACCCTACCTTCTCGTGTTTTCTTATGTTTGGGAGTTTATATTCTAATTAGAGGCAAGTTTTATAACTTTCTCCACGTTTATTTCTTACCATAATCTTGCTAGCTCATGTTCTTGCTTTTAAATGATGATCCATGTACTAAAAAGCTATGCTTGACTTGGATTTCGATTTTATAATGTTTCATGTTCTAATTTCAGTTCTAGATGAACCTGTGATCATGTGTACATTATTCCTAAGGTATAATATGACTTGGATCAGGTTGGTTTGACAACCTATGGTGCTAAGAACCTATCACCCAATGGTCAATTTTAGAGTTTTAAGCTGATTTCTTCTATAAACCCATGACCCGATGATGGTACCATTGCAACAACCCTATGGTGATGTCTTCATGACAACTGATGGTCGGGATCAAAGGTGTCAGATGATGGTGACAACCTACGGTCACCCCCTTAGGTCAAGTTTTGGATCAATTAGAAGTTTAATGATCAACCATTAAGTACGCTACTAATGTTATCAATCAATGATGACATTAGCTTAATATTTGATGTTGATTAATGAATATAGTTCTGATCTAACAACCTATGGTGACTTAATGGTCACTAATGATGGTGGATCAGGTCTCCACAACCTATGGTGAGTTAATCATATATTTGTAGCATTAATTAAGCCTTAGACCAATGGTTTCGAGGGTCACTTGCTGCAATGGTCGGGCCTATACTGTAATTGATGGTTTTAACATATGAACTTGACCCAATGGTCAAGATCTAATGTTTATTCCTCCAATAAAGTGGAATTATGGCTAATGTAATATGTTGGTCCTAATAATGTGATTTATATGGTTTCCTTTATATGATCAACTTAAGTAGCTTACTTGTTGACAATGGATGGCTTGTTTTAAATGAACAGTCAATTTTGGGTTTTACCCTACTCTCAATGGAACTTTTTGTGTTGTTAATGAAGGGATGCCTCAGGTTAGATGGTGACTCTTTCTAGATAACAAATCAAGGACTTCATTGGTGGTTCATCCAATGTGTTTACTTATGTAAACAACCAATGGTCTTACCTTTTAAACATCCAATGGTTTTGGGTGACATTGTGGTATGGTGATATGGGTTGAATGGTGATGGAACGAATGGAGGGTTACCCTTAATAAGGTAGTCTTACCTATTCACTCATATGAATAGAAGGGATGATAACCATATTGTGTAGATATGTAACCCTAATGAGGTATAGCTTGTTATACCTAGCTTTAATATAACTAAATGATGGTAATTGGGTATGAATAGTCCTTGAATGATTAATACAATCATGGAGTACTCTCTTATTGTTGGTGAAACCTTAGTATGCTATAACCCGATTGTTACGACCCCATCTGAGCTTAACTGGTAAACTAGGGTTTATCTAGACAATTGCAAAGATTAATTGGAATAATCATTCTTGAAATCTAATTAATGACAATAACTCAATTAGGATGTTTTAACTATGATAAGAAGTCTAAATGTTCTTTTGTCTTGAGAATTAGGGTTTGAGAAGCATAAACCCTAATCGGCCCAAAATAGGGTTTTGATGATACATGAATACAGAATTTGATAAGTAGAATGTCTCACTAAATGATTTTTAGTATTTTATTTGTAACTCTGATTTACTTAAAATTTGTCTATGATTTGTATATATAAAATGTGAGAAACATTGGAAAATATCAGAATTTTTAAAGAATGTTCTGACCTGTTTATCGGTCGAGTTTCAAACTCGACCGATCACATTTTCAGATTGATATAGAAGTGTGGTAATTGAATTTTATCTTTTTATTGGTATATCAAATTGATCTCAAATTTTAACTGTGCTTGAAAAACACAATATTAGACACTCTGTTAAATTGGAGTAATTTTTGGATGACAATTGATCTCTACAGTGAGGGTGTCGGTCGAGTTCTGTGCAGGACAAACTCGACCGAATCTGCTGCAGACTGCAATATAGCAGTGCATTGTTCTATTTTTAATTATTTATTGGTAACTCCAAATGATCTCAAATTTTAACTGAAGCTTTATAGGTCAATTATAAACAACTTGATAAATTCCCATAATTGTTGGAGAAGTTTTGATCTCTGAAATAAACGAATTTCAGTAACTTTTGTATAACTGAATATTCAGCCAATATAATAAAAGTTGAGTGTTGGGTCAATATGCAATTGACCCAAGCAGCTCAAATTGACTTATATGATCGACCACACACACACACAGCTCTCATTCTTTGTCATCCACCCCAGAGAAATGAAAATCTAGAGAGAGAGGGAGAGTTAGGGCTTGAGTGGAGAAAGAGGAGGAATTGCTGACCTAGGGTTTTGCGGTCCAAGGAATGGTGAAATCAAGTAAGTTTGGATCCTTTGCATAGACTTTTATGGTGAATCTTCTCTCTCATGTCAAGATTCCGTCCATTCTCTGATTTGATCCAAGATGATGTCAAAATTCCCTCTTTTCTCACCCTTTCTTCATAATCCCTCATTTTCAAGGTTTCCGAGTTGAATGGAAGAAGAATTGGGAGATTTGCTAGGGACTTGATATGAGTTCGAGATTCCCTGAGTTGAGCTACAGTTTTGAGGTGTTTTCACACCTTAGGGTGAGTGGGTTCTTCCTTCAAACAGTGTAATGCACGAAATTTGATTATAGCATCCAAATCCCTAAATGCTTAGTATGTGATTCTCAACCCTGACATGTTCGTATGATTTAAGTTGTTGCAAATTGATATGATATGGATTCCTTCTCTGTTTGAATGACTCCTTGATGGTAGATTCACATCAGAAACGTATACAACACATCCTAGAAAGAATGCTTTTCAGATTTATACCATATGATGTAATTAGGGCTTAACCTAATTGAGATATCTCTAGAGCTTCAACCTTATTGAAAAGGAGAGTAATATTATAAGTGGTTAGGATGTACCTCATGGATTACCTTATTTGAATTTTATCCTTGGTGCATGATATCTCAGTGAATATCATGGAAACCTAAATTTGGTTCAATTTCTATGGTTTCATACATATATCGATTGTATATGATTTGTTGAAAACAATCTTTATTTAGTGAATGCTTATATCCTATGAAATCCTTATGAGAGCCATGTGACAAGTGAATGAGGTAAATGAAAAGGTGAATGAGGCGAATGAAACCCTAAGAGTAGGGTGTTGGCATGTGATGAATGAATAAGGCAAATGAAACCCTAAGGATAGGGTGTTCAATGAATCATGTTATGGTGACATGAAAGGTCTTGATATGAGATGTGGTGATATTTAACTGTTGAATTGTATGTTTCTAGTGCATTTAACTTTATATGCTTGTTCTCTCTGAGTTGATATCTACATACTGCAGGGCTTCTTATATTTCAATACATATCTCATAAATTGCAGGTGATGAGATATGACATGCCCTAGAAAGGGATGTTACCGAGACATGGTATATGTTGAATACATGAGCTATGATGTTTTATATGATATGATATGGCAGGTCGTGTGAGCCTTGTGACAAATGTAAAATGAGTTATGATTTCTATTTTACATGTATCTATAATATTAATGTTAGACTTAGGTGCCCTGAACACCGTAGAACCCCTTTGAGAGGTCTGCTTCTTAGGGGTGAAACTCGTGTTGCAACAATAACCGTGCGGAGTCACGGTGGCACGAGGACAGAGAGGCACTGTTCAACAATAATCCGTGCGGAGTCACGGTGGCACTGGAGAAAATAGGGGTTATTCAACATTAATCTGTGCGGAGTCACGGTGGTAACCCAGTGAGACTCTCCGCCTGTGTACTCATGTTAGAGGAGGAGTCTAGAGCACTCGGAGTTAGTGCATTGAGGCTGGAGAGCCTGTGGTCCTGTAGCAGAACAGGGCTGGCAGTCAGACTTAGCATTTCCCGGGTGTGTCGCTAAGTCTTGTACGGTGTGGCCGTAGTGCACTGCGAGTCTCTATGCAGAGTACACTGCATAGATCAGGGCATAAGTTAAAATATGATCATATAGGTTCACAGAGTTCCTTATAAATGAAAGAGTTAAGGAAGACTAGATCATAGTCTCCTAGTAGTTATTCTTTGGATGCAATATTTACATTCTTTGTTATTTCAATTATATTGTTTTAGAACTGCTCAGTGTAGTATTTATTGCTGTTAAATTTCATAACGTTTACTCAAAGTTATATCTGTAATCACATTAGGGCCTTATACTGTTTCCTTGAAGTACTCATTCACTGAGCGAGTAGGCTCACCCCTCTACTCAAACATTTTAGGGTTAACTGCGTGGACTTGAAGATGGTCAGAGCATCAGTGTAGATCTGCTATAAGAGTTAAGTACAAGATTAGTTGAGTCAGTCGGTCTTTGTCACTCTAGGTCCTCAGTAAGAGATAAGAGAGAGAGTTGTAATTACGATGTGTAATATTGTTCCTCTTTTGATATGTATGCTAATTAGCAAGTTTTATGTGCATAAGGTGTGAGAGACATCATGAATGTTTATACATGTACCTTTACTATTGAAGTCTGATTAGTAAAAGAAATGTTCAGATTCCTTTGTTAAGATGTTATGTGGTTCAATGCGGGGAAACAAGAGTTTTAAAGAAAAGTAAAAAGTTAAGGGTGTTCTTTGTGTTACATATAAATCCTATCTTATGCCCTAATCTCATGATTTGAGGAAATTGTGAGATCGGGGTGTAACAGCTTGGTATCAGAGCTTAGGGTGAGTTGTAAAGGACCATTAAGTTAGTAAGTTAGCGTCATAAGTGTGGCAGATAGGAGATGTTTTGATGTTAGCTTTGGGGATTTGAGTATTTGGATATCCTGGCCCGATATCTGAGTACTTGGATCAACTAGTACAAGCTACAATGTCTATTCTCTCACGTATACCCTGGCCAGGTATACAGTGGAAGAATGGGCTAGAGAGGAACCCTAGAAATGTTAGGGTTAGATAACGAGAAAAGAAACAAGAATTAAGAGCATAAATGTAAAAGGAAATAGAACTTACATTTCATAATGTTGTTTTTGTTGGAAATGTATAGAAATGCTCTTATATGTTTGAATTGAAATATTCAATACTTTGAAATATGGGTCTTTAATATCTGTTGTACACTATGCAGTTGTAGCATTTATTGATTTCATTCTTTGTAACAAGTAGACTAGAATTGACCTTTGAATGAGCTTTTGTTAGTGGATAAGTTTTCTTCCACACTTCTGAGATGAATAGGAGTTGAGTAATCCCTTATAGTTCTTGGCTTCAGGACTTCAGGTTTGGCCTGGTCCGGCTGGCAGGATGCGTTACTAGGATCTAATGAATCCTATCAATAGTATAATAAGAATATAATTTGAATAATTAGACCCACATCAGAGTAAGAATGTACATACAGTAAGATGTTGAAACATATGGGCAACATGATATGAGAAACCCTTAATTGGGAATAATAGAACATGATATGAAGTTCATAATCAGTTTATTGATTAATATTATATGAGCTATACATATGAAATATGGAAAAGATATGTGAAATGTATGTATGGTTCTAGATTACAAGAATCGATCATGAAGAATGGATCATATAATTGAGTATAATGCTTTTATGAACTCTAAAGCAAAGGCTGAGTAGAAGAATAGAGTTGAGAATTCAATAGGTCCATAGAAGTGAAGAGTCTTCAAAAGAGTAAAAGTGAAGAGAATCATATGATCATATAATTCATAAGACTAGAACAACAAACTAGTTCCTAAGTGAAGAACATAGGTGTAGTTTAACGAATGAATAAGTCATACAAGGGTAGACTATATTCAGGAGGGAAAACTTGATTGAAAGAGAAACTGTGTTTGACCCATGCATGATCACCTTGATTTAAAAATGAAGAATATGTAATGTATTCAACATGAGGAAAAACTAATAGAAGGACTATTAATTTAGAACGTTAACTTCACAATAGTATAAGATAAAGGAGGAAATATGTGCAACATGGTATACATGACCATACATATGAATAAGCAACATGGTCATAAGAGAAAATTTTAGAATTAAAGATGACGGGTTAAATAGTAGTATATGGTAAGAGGACTATGAAACGTAAGAAAAGGGTTTGAAATATGATGGAGAAGTTATAAAATAAATAGGTTGTGAGATTCAAGCAAGTGCTAATTAATCAAATATCTCTGTTGATAACTAAGTAAATCTACATATGAGAATGTATTAAGGGAATGTTTGAATACAAGTATTCCAAGTCTTAAAATCATCTTCTTTTTCATATATTCCTTAATGAGAGTAAGGTGGGAATGAAATGATAAGAGAAAATGAATCATATACGGTGCATAACTACCTTGGTGGGGTCATCTAGTGAATGTAATAGTGACATACAATATGATGAAGTGCGATAAGAAATAAATTCTTGTATGGTAGCAAGAATGATGAATAATCAATTCTTACCTTGAATGTTTTAATGTTAGGGATGTTTATTGTATATAATCATATGAAAAGGATAGGTAGCAAAAAGTAAAGAAGTAATGAATGAGGAGAGAGATAAAGGAAAACACTAGCTTTGTGTAATATGTGAACTCGTTTTTAGAAGTATGCTTTGTTGAAGGCATACTAAGGTATGTAAGTTGGTTCTACATATGATTTCAGTGTATTTGTGCAAGCTATATGTCAAATTAAAGGCGTATGATAGTTGTAGTAATTCATACCTGATATGCATCTTACTATTGTGTATTTGTGATATGGTGATACGGTTTGGATGATGTCAGAACACATGGAGAGATACCTTGAACAAGGTAGTCATACTTATTCACTCATATTAATAGAAAGGGATGATAATCAGATTGTCTGGACAAGTAACCCTAATGAGGTGTAGCTTGTTATACCTAGCTCTAATATAACTGAGTGATGGTAATTGAGTATGATTAATGCTTGAATGACTGATACAATTTTGGATTACCTTATTACTGTTGTTGAAACCCTAAAATGATATAATACGATTGTTACACTTTGAATTGTGTGTGGTCCCATAACCCACAGGTCCCAGGATCGAAACAGGATAGTATGGAATGAGGTGGTAATGCTTCACCTCATGCATCCATGACCCAATGGGGATGCCAAGAGTAGTATTTTGCAATTGATTGTTGAATCTAGTCTTTTAATTCAAGACTGATTTGCTATTTGAATAGCACTTTATTAAAGTTTAAAACAACATGGTGAACTCGCTTTTGTCACTTAAAGGTGATACAGAACAATAGAACTTTCTGAGCCGCATAAGTTGAGATAGTTGTATCAGAGTATCAGAGTTGCGCAGCGAAAGCATGGTGGTTTATCTTTGCATTCTATGTTTGACTGTGGCATAAAGTATTTGCTTGATATCATTGAGAACTATTTGAAATATGTTGTGATTTAGTAAAGAATTAAAAGATCTAATGTTGAAAACTACATTCAGGTATGAAATACAAGAATATAATGACATGGAAGACTTTAGAAGCTTAAAATAACCTTGAATGTATCTTTCTTGTGAGTTTATGTTTCGAGGACGAAACATTCTAAGGGGGGAAGAGTTGTTACGACCCCATCTGAGCTTAACGGGTAAACTAGGGTTTATCTAGACAATTGCAAAGATTAATTGGAATAATCATTCTTGAAATCTAATTAATGACGATAACTCAATTAGGATGTTTTAACTATGATAAGAAGTCTAAATGTTCTTTTGTCTTGAGAATTAGGGTTTGAGAAGCATAAACCCTAATCGGCCCAAAATAGGGTTTTGATGATACATGAATACAGAATTTGATAAGTAGAATGTCTCACTAAATGATTTTTAGTATTTTATGTGTAACTCTGATTTACTTAAAATTTGGATATGATTTGGATATATAAAATGTGAACAACATTAGAAAATATCAGAATTTTTAAAGAATGTTCTGACCTGTTTATCGGTCGAGTTTCAAACTCGACCGATCACATTTTCAGATTGATATAGCAGTGTGGTAATTGAATTTTATCTTTTTATTGGTATATCCAATTGATCTAAAATTTTAACTGTGCTTGAAAAACACAATATTAGACACTATGTTAAATTGGCGTAATTTTTGGATGACTTTTGATCTCTACAGTGAGGGTGTCGGTCGAGTTCTGTGCAGGACAAACTCGACCGAATCTGCTGCAGACTGCAATATAGCAGTGCATTGTTCTATTTTTAATTATTTATTGGTAACTCCAAATGATCTCAAATTTTAACTGAAGATTTATAGGTCAATTATAAACAACGTGATAAATTACCATAATTGTTGGAGAAGGTTTGATCTCCGAAATAAACGAATTACAGTAACTTTTGTATAACTGAATATTCAGCCAATATAATAAAAGTTGAGTGTTGGGTCAATATGCAATTGACCCAAGCAGCTCAAATTGACTTATATGATCGACCACACACACACACAGCTCTCATTCTTCGTCATCCACCCCAGAGAAATGAAAATCTAGAGAGAGAGGGAGAGTTAGGGCTTGAGTGGAGAAAGAGGAGGAATTGCTGACCTAGGGTTTTGCGGTCCAAGGAATGGTGAAATCAAGTAAGTTTGGACCCTTTGCATAACTTTTATGGTGAATCTTCTCTCTCATGTCAAGATTCCGTCCATTCTCTGATTTGATCCAAGATGATGTCGAAATTCCCTCTTTTCTCACCCTTTCTTCATAATCCCTCATTTTCAAGGTTTCCGAGTTGAATGGAAGAAGAATTGGGAGATTTGCTAGGGACTTGATATGAGTTTGATATTCCCTGAGTTGAGCTACAGTTTTGAGGTGTTTTCACACCTTAGGGTGAGTGGGTTCTTCCTTCAAACAATGTAATGCACGAAATTTGATTATAGCATCCAAATCCCTAAATGCTTAGTATGTGATTCTAAACCCTGACATGTCCGTATGATTTAAGTTGTTGTAAATTGATATGATATGGATTCCTTCTCTGTTTGAATGAATCCTTGATGGTAGATTCACATAAGAAACGTATACAACACATCCTAGAAAGAATGCTTTTCAGATTTATACCATATGATGTAATTAGGGTTTAACCTAATTGAGATATCTCTAGAGCTTCAACCTTATTGAAAATGACTAGTAATATTATAAGTGGTTAGGATGTACCTCATGGATTACCTTGTTTGAATTTCATCCTTGGTGCATGATATCTCAGTGAATAGCATGGAAACCTAAATTTAGTTCAATTTCCATGGTTTCATACATATATCGATTGTATATGATTTGTTGAAAACAATCTTTATATAGTGAATGCTTATATCCTATGAAATCCTTATGAGAGCCATGTGACAAGTGAATGAGGTAAATGAAAAGGTGAATGAGGCGAATGAAACCCTAAGAGTAGGGTGTTGGCATGTGATGAATGAATAAGGCAAATGAAACCCTAAGGATAGGGTGTTCAATGAATCATGTTATGGTGACATGAAAGGTCTCGATATGAGATGTGGTGATATTTAACTGTTGAATTGTATGTTTCTAGTGCATTTAACTTTATATGCTTGTTCTCTCTGAGTTGATATCTACATACTGCAGGGCTTCTTATATTTCAATACATATCTCGTAAATTGCAGGTGATGAGATATGACATGCCCTAGAAAGGGATGTTACCGAGACATGGTATATGTTGAATACATGAGCTATGATGTTTTATATGATATGATATGGCAGGTCGTGTGAGCCTTGTGACAAATGTAAAATGAGTTATGATTTCTATTTTACATGTATCTATAATATTAATGTTAGACTTAGGTGCCCTGAACACCGTAGAACCCCTTTGAGAGGTCTGCTTCTTAGGGGTGAAACTCGTGTTGCAACAATAACCGTGCGGAGTCACGGTGGCACGAGGACAGAGAGGCAGTGTTCAACAATAATCCGTGCGGAGTCACGGTGGCACTGGAGAAAATAGGGGTTATTCAACATTAATCTGTGCGGAGTCACGGTGGTAACCCAGTGAGACTCTCTGCCTGTGTACTCAGGTTAGAGGAGGAGTCTAGAGCACTCGGAGTTAGTGCATTGAGGCCGGAGAGCCTGTGGTCCTGTAGCAGAACAGGGCTGGCAGTCAGACTTAGCATTTCCCGGGTGTGTCGCTAAGTCTTGTACGGTGTGGCCGTAGTGCACTGCGAGTCTCTATGCAGAGTACACTGCATAGATCAGGGCATAAGTTAAAATATGATCATATAGGTTCACAGAGTTCCTTATAAATGAAAGAGTTAAGGAAGACTAGAGCATAGTCTCCTAGTAGTTATTCTTTGGATGCAATATTTACATTTTTTGTTATTTCAATTATATTGTTTTAGAACTGCTCAGTGTAGTATTTATTGTTGTTAAATTTCATAACGTTTACTCAAAGTTATATTTGTAATCACATTAGTGCCTTATACTGTTTCCTTGAAGTACCCATTCACTGAGCGAGTAGGCTCACCCCTCTACTTACACATTTTAGGGTTAACTGCGTGGACTTGAAGATGGTCAGAGCATCAGTGTAGATCTGCTACAAGAGTTAAGTACAAGATTAGTTGAGTCAGTCGGTCCTTGTCACTCTAGGTCCTCAGTAAGAGATAAGAGAGAGAGTTGTAATTACGATGTGTAATATTGTTCCTCTTTTGATATGTATGCTAATTAGCAAGTTTTATGTGCATAAGGTGTGAGAGACATCATGAATGTTTATACATGTACCTTTACTATTGAAGTCTGATTAGTAAAAGAAATGTTCAGATTCCTTTGTTAAGATGTTATGTGGTTCAATGCGGGGAAACAAGAGTTTTAAAGAAAAGTAAAAAGTTAAGGGTGTTCTTTGTGTT